>JANJGN010000222.1:600000-861682 GCA_026770705.1 Isurus oxyrinchus | reverse complement strand
TGAGGTTGTTGTTGAATTCGTTGGTGTTTTTCAATGTTGAGGTTGTTGTTGTTTTTCAATGTTGAGGTTATTGTTGTATTTGTTGGTGTTTTTCAATGTTGAGGTTGTTGTAGTTTTTCAATGTTGTGGTTGTTGTTGAATTTGTTGGTGTTTTTCAATGTCGAGGATGTTGTTGAATTTGTTGGTGTTTTTCAATGTTGAAGTTGTTGTTGAATTTGTTGGTTTTTTTCAATGTTGAGGTTGTTGTTGAATATGTTGGTGTTTTTAAATGTTGAGGTTGTTGTTGAATTTGTTGGTGTTTTTCAATGTTGAAGTTGTTGTTGAATTTGTTGGTGTTTTTCAATGTTGAGGTTATTGTTGTTTTTCAATGTTGAGGTTGTTGTTGAATTTGTTGGTGTTTTTCAATGTTGAGGTTGTTGTTGTTTTTCAATGTTGAGGTTGTTGTTGTTTTTCAATTTTGAGGTTGTTGTTGAATTTGTTGGTGTTTTCGTTGTTGAGGTTGTTGTTGAATTTGTTGGTGTTTTTCAATGTTGAGGTTGTTGTTGTTTTTCAATGTTGAGGTTATTGTTGAATTTGTTGGTGTTTTTCAATGTTGAGGTTGTTGATGAATTTGTTGGCGTTTTAAAATGTTGATGTTTATGTTGAATTTGTTGGTGTTTTTCAATGTTGAGGTTGTTGTTGAATTTGTTGGTGTTTTTCAATGTTGAGGTTGTTGTTGTTTTTCAATGTTGAGGTTGTTTGTGAATTTGTTGGTGTTTTTCAATTTCGAGGTTGTTGTTGAATTTGTTGGTGTTTTTCAATGTTGAAGTTGTTGTTGAATTTGTTGGTGTTTTCCAATGTTGAGGTTGTTGTTGTTTTTCAATGTTCAGGTTGTTGTTGAATTGGTTGGTGTTTTTCAATGTTGAGGTTGTTGTTGTTTTTCAATGTTGAGGTTGTTGTTGTTTTTCAATGTTGAGGTTGTTGTTGAATTTGTTGGTGTTTTCATTGTTGTGGTTGTTGTTGAATTTGTTGGTGTTTTTCAATGTTGAGGTTCTTGTTGTTTTTCAATGTTGAGGTTGTTGTTGTATTTGTTGGTGTTTTTCAATGTCGTGGTTGTTGTTGAATTTGTTGGTGTTCTTCAATGTTGAAGTTGTTGTTGAATTTGTTGGTGTTTTTCAATGTTGAGGTTGTTGCTGAATTTGTTGGTGTTTTTAAATGTTGAGGTTGTTGTTGAATTTGTTGGTGTTTTTCAATGATGAGGTTGTTGTTGTTTTTCAATGTTGAGGTTGTTGTTGAATTTGTTGGTGTTTTTCAATTTTGAGGTTGTTGTTGTTGTTCAATGTGTAGGTTGTTGTTGAATTTGTTTGTGTTTTTCAATGTTGAGGTTGTTGTTGAATTTGTTGGTGTTTTTCAATGTTGAGGTTGTTGTTGTTTTTCAATGTTGAGGTTGTTGTTGAATTTGATGGTGTTTTTCAATGTCGAGGTTGTTGTTGAATTGGTTGGTGTTTTTCAATGTTGAAGTTGTTGTTGAATTTGTTGGTGTTTTTTATGTTGAGGTTGTTGTTGTTTTTCGATGTTGAGGTTGTTGTTGAATTTGTTGGTGTTTTTCAATGTTGAGGTTGTTGTTGTTTTTCAATGTTGAGGTTGTTGTATAATTTGTTGGTGTTTTTCAATGTCGAGGTTGTTGTTGAATTTGTTGGTGTTTTTCAATGTTGAAGTTGTTGTTGAATTTGTTGGCGTTTTTCAATGTTGAGGTTATTGTTGAATTTGTTGGTGTTTTTAAATGTTGAGGTTGTTGTTCAATTTGTTGGTGTTTTTCAATGTTGAGGTTGTTGTTGTTTTTCAATGTTGAGGTTGTTGTTGAATTTGTTGGTGTTTTTCAATGTTGAGGTTGTTGTTGTTTTTAAATGTTGAGGTTGTTGTTGAATTTGTTGGTGTTTTTCAATGTTGAGGTTGTTATTGAATTTGTTGGTGTTTTTCAATGTTGAGGTTGTTGTTGTTTTTCAATGTTGAGGTTGTTGTTGAATTTGATGGTGTTTTTCAATGTCGAGGTTGTTGTTGAATTTGCTGGTGTTTTTCAATGTTGAAGTTGTTGTTGACTTTGTTGGTGTTTTTTATGTTGAGGTTGTTGTTGTTTTTCAATGTTGAGGTTGTTGTTGAATTTGTTGGTGTTTTTCAATGTTGAGGTTGTTGTTGTTTTTCAATGTTGAGGTTGTTGTTATTTTTCAATGTTGAGGTTGTTGTTGAATTTGTTGGTGTTTTTCAATGTTGAGGTTGTTGTTGTTTTTCAATGTTGAGGTTGTTGTTATTTTTCAATGTTGAGGTTGTTGTTGAATTTGTTGGTGTTTTTCAATTTCGAGGTTGTTGTTGAATTTGTTGGTGTTTTTCAATGTTGAAGTTGTTGTTGAATTTGTTGGTGTTTTTCAATGTTGAGGTTGTTGTTGTTTATTAATGCTGAGGTTGTTGTTGAATTTGTTGGTGTTTTTCAATGTTGAGGTTATTGTTGAATTTGTTGGTGTTTTTCAATGTTGAGGTTGTTGTTGTTTTTCAATGTTGAGGTTGTTGTTGAATTTGTTGGTGTTTTTCAATGTTGAGGTTGTTTTTGAATTTGTTGGTGTTTTTCAATGTTGAGGTTGTTGTACTTTTTCAATGTAGAGGTTGTTGTTGAATTTGTTGGTGTTTTTCAATGTCGAGGTTGTTGTTGAATTTGTTGGTGTTTTTCAATGTTGAGGTTGTTCGTTGAATTTGTTGGTGTTTTTATATGTTGAGGTTGTTGTTGAATTTGTTGGTATTTTTCAATGTTGAGGTTGTTGTTGTTTTTCAATGTTGAGGTTGTTGTTGAATTTGTTGGTGTTTTTCAATGTTGAGGTTGTTGTTGTTGTTCAATGTTGAATTTGTTGTTGAATTTGTTGGTGTTTTTCAATGTTGAGGTTGTTGTTGTTTTTCAATGTTGAGGTTGTTGTTGAATTTGTTGGTGTTTTTCAATTTTGAGGTTGTTGTTGAATTTGTTGGTGTTTTTCAATGTTGAGGTTGTTGTTGTTTTTCAATGTTGAGGTTGTTGTTGAATTTGTTGGTGTTTTTCAATGTTGAGGTTGTTGTTGTTGTTCAATGTTGAATTTGTTGTTGAATTTGTTGGTGTTTTTCAATGTTGAGGTTGTTGTTGTTTTTCAATGTTGAGGTTGTTGTTGAATTTGTTGGTGTTTTTCAATGTTGAGGTTGTTGTTGAATTTTTTGGTGTTTTCCAATGTTGAGGTTGTTGTTGTTGTTCAATGTTGAGGTTGTTGTTGAATTTGTTGGTGTTTTACAATGTTGAGGTTGTTGTTGTTTTTCAATGTTGAGGTTGTTGTTGAATTTGTTGGTGTTTTACAATGTTGAGGTTGTTGTTGTTTTTCAATTTTGAGGCTGTTGTTGAATTTGTTGGAGTTTTTAAATGTTGAGGTTGTCGTTGAATATATTGGTGTTTTTCAATGTTGAGGTTGTCGTTGTTTTTCAATGCTGAGGTTGTTGTTGAATTTGTTGGTGTTTTTCAATGTTCAGGTTGTTGTTGTTTTTCAATGTTGAGGTTGTTGTTGAATTTGTTGGTGTTTTTCAATTTCGAGGTTGTTGTTGAATTTGTTGGTGTTTTCAATGTTGAGGTTGTTGTTGAATTCGTTGGTGTTTTTCAATGTTGAGGTTGTTGTTGTTTTTCAATGTTGAGGTTATTGTTGTATTTGTTGGTGTTTTTCAATGTTGAGGTTGTTGTAGTTTTTCAATGTTGTGGTTGTTGTTGAATTTGTTGGTGTTTTTCAATGTCGAGGATGTTGTTGAATTTGTTGGTGTTTTTCAATGTTGAAGTTGTTGTTGAATTTGTTGGTTTTTTTCAATGTTGAGGTTGCTGTTGAATATGTTGGTGTTTTTAAATGTTGAGGTTGTTGTTGAATTTGTTGGTGTTTTTCAATCTTGAAGTTGTTGTTGAATTTGTTGGTGTTTTTCAATGTTGAGGTTATTGTTGTTTTTCAATGTTGAGGTTGTTGTTGAATTTGTTGGTGTTTTTCAATGTTGAGGTTGTTGTTGTTTTTCAATGTTGAGGTTGTTGTTGTTTTTCAATTTTGAGGTTGTTGTTGAATTTGTTGGTGTTTTCGTTGTTGAGGTTGTTGTTGAATTTGTTGGTGTTTTTCAATGTTGAGGTTGTTGTTGTTTTTCAATGTTGAGGTTGTTGTTGAATTTGTTGGTGTTTTTCAATGTTGGGGTTGTTGTTGAATTTGTTGGTGTTTTTCAATGTTGAGGTTGATGTTGTTTTTCAATGTTGAGGCTGTTGTTGAATTTGTTGTTGTTTTTCAATGTTGAGGTTGTTGTTGAATTTGTTGGTGTTTTTCAATGTCGAGGATGTTGTTGAATTTGTTGTTGTTTTTCAATGTTGAGGTTATTGTTGAATTTGTTGTTGTTTTTCAATGTTGAGGTTGTTGTTGAATTTGATGGTGTTTTTCAATGTCGAGGTTGTTGTTGAATTTGTTGGTGTTTTTCAATGTTGAGGTTGTTGTTGAATTTGTTGGTGTTTCTCAATGTTGAGGTTGTTGTTGTTTTTCAATGTTGAGGTTTTTGTTATTTTTCAATGTTGAGGTTGTTGTTGAATTTGTTGGTGTTTTTCAATTTTGAGGTTGTTGTTGAATTTGTTGGTGTTTTTCAATGTTGAAGTTGTTGTTGAATTTGTTGGTGTTTTTCAATGTTGAGGTTGTTGTTGTTTTTCAATGTTGAGGTTGTTGTTGAATTTGTTGGTGTTTTTCAATGTTGAGGTTGTTGTTTTTTTTCAATGCGGGGGTTGTTGTTGAATTTGTTGTTGTTTTTCAATGTTGAGGTTGTTGTTGAATTTGTTGGTGTTTTTCAATGTTGAGGTTGTTGTTGTTTTTCAATGTTGAGGTTGTTGTTGAATTTGCTGGTGTTTTTCAATGGTGAGGTTGTTGTTGTTTTTCAATGCTGAGTTTGTTGTTGAATTTGTTGGTGTTTTTCAATGTTGAGGTTGTTGTTGAATTTGTTGGTGTTTTTCAATGTTGAGGTTGTTGTTGTTTTTCAATGTTGAGGTTATTGTTGAATTTGTTGGTGTTTTTCAATGTTGAGGTTGTTGATGAATTTGTTGGCGTTTTTAAATGTTGAGGTTTATGTTGAATTTGTTGGTGTTTTTCAATGTTGAGGTTGTTGTTGAATTTGTTGGTGTTTTTCAATTTCGAGGTTGTTGTTGAATTTGTTGGTGTTTTTCAATGTTGAAGTTGTTGTTGAATTTGTTGGTGTTTTTCAATGTTGAGGTTGTTGTTGTTTTTCAATGTTCAGGTTGTTGTTGAATTGGTTGGTGTTTTTCAATGTTGAGGTTGTTGTTGTTTTTCAATGTTGAGGTTGTTGTTGTTTTTCAATGTTGAGGTTGTTGTTGAATTTGTTGGTGTTTTCATTGTTGAGGTTGTTGTTGAATTTGTTGGTGTTTTTCAATGTTGAGGTTGTTGTTGTTTTTCAATGTTGAGGTTGTTGTTGTATTTCTTGGTGTTTTTCAATGTCGTGGTTGTTGTTGAATTTGTTGCTGTTTTTCAATGTTGAAGTTGTTGTTGAATTTGTTGGTGTTTTTCAATGTTGAGGTTGTTGCTGAATTTGTTGGTGTTTTTAAATGTTGAGGTTGTTGTTGAATTTGTTGGTGTTTTTCAATGTTGAGGTTGTTGTTGTTTTTTAATGTTGAGGTTGTTGTTGAATTTGTTGGTGTTTTTCAATTTTGAGGTTGTTGTTGTTGTTCAATGTGGAGGTTGTTGTTGAATTTGTTGGTGTTTTTCAATGTTGAGGTTGTTGTTGAATTTGTTGGTGTTTTTCAATGTTGAGGTTGTTGTTGTTTTTCAATGTTCAGGTTGTTGTTGAATTTGTTGGTGTTTTTCAATGTTGAGGTTATTGTTGTTTTTCAATGTTGAGGTTGTTGTTGAATTTGTTGGTGTTTTTCAATGTTGAGGTTGTTGTTGTTTTTCAATGTTGAGGTTGTTGTTGTTTTTCAATGTTGAGGTTGTTGTTGAATTTGTTGGTGTTTTCGTTGTTGAGGTTGTTGTTGAATTTGTTGGTGTTTTTCAATGTTGAGGTTGTTGTTGTTTTTCAATGTTGAGGTTGTTGTTGAATTTGTTGGTTTTTTTCAATGTTGGGGTTGTTGTTGAATTTGTTGGTGTTTTTCAATGTTGAGGTTGTTGTTGTTTTTCAATGTTGAGGCTGTTGTTGAATTTGTTGTTGTTTTTCAATGTTGAGGTTGTTGTTGAATTTGTTGGTGTTTTTCAATGTCGAGGATGTTGTTGAATTTGTTGGTGTTTTTCAATGTTGAGGTTATTGTTGAATTTGTTGTTGTTTTTCAATGTTGAGGTTGTTGTTGAATTTGATGGTGTTTTTCAATGTCGAGGTTGTTGTTGAATTTGCTGGTGTTTTTCAATGTTGAGGTTGTTGTTGAATTTGTTGGTGTTTCTCAATGTTGAAGTTGTTGTTGTTTTTCAATGTTGAGGTTGTTGTTATTTTTCAATGTTGAGGTTGTTGTTGAATTTGTTGGTGTTTTTCAATTTTGAGGTTGTTGTTGAATTTGTTGGTGTCTTTCAATGTTGAAGTTGTTGTTGAATTTGTTGGTGTTTTTCAATGTTGAGGTTGTTGTTGTTTTTCAATGTTGAGGTTGTTGTTGAATTTGTTGGTGTTTTTCAATGTTGAGGTTGTTGTTGTTTTTCAATGCGGGGGTTGTTGTTGAATTTGTTGTTGTTTTTCAATGTTGAGGTTGTTGTTGAATTTGTTGGTGTTTTTCAATGTTGAGGTTGTTGTTGTTTTTCAATGTTGAGGTTGTTGTAGAATTTGTTGGTGTTTTTCAATGGTGAGGTTGTTGTTGTTTTTCAATGTTGAGTTTGTTGTTGAATTTGTTGGTGTTTTTCAATGTTGAGGTTGTTGTTGAATTTGTTGGTGTTTTTCAATGTTGAGGTTGTTGTTGTTTTTCAATGTTGAGGTTATTGTTGAATTTGCTGGTGTTTCTCAATGTTGAGGTTGTTGATGAATTTGTTGGCGTTTTTAAATGTTGAGGTTTATGTTGAATTTGTTGGTGTTTTTCAATGTTGAGGTTGTTGTTGAATTTGTTGGTGTTTTTCAATGTTGAGGTTGTTGTTGTTTTTCAATCTTGAGGTTGTTGTTGAATTTGTTGGTGTTTTTCAATTTCGAGGTTGTTGTTGAATATGTTGGTGTTTTTCAATGTTGAAGTTGTTGTTGAATTTGTTGGTGTTTTTCAATGTTGAGGTTGTTGTTGTTTTTCAATGTTCAGGTTGTTGTTGAATTGGTTGGTGTTTTTCAATGTTGAGGTTGTTGTTGTTTTTCAATGTTGAGGTTGTTGTTGTTTTTCAATGTTGAGGTTGTTGTTGAATTTGTTGGTGTTTTCATTGTTGAGGTAGTTGTTGAATTTGTTGGTGTTTTTCAATGTTGAGGTTGTTGTTGTTTTTCAATGTTGAGGTTGTTGTTGTATTTGTTGGTGTTTTTCAATGTCGTGGTTGTTGTTGAATTTGTTGCTGTTTTTCAATGTTGAAGTTGTTGTTGAATTTGTTGGTGTTTTTCAATGTTGAGGTTGTTCCTGAATTTGTTGGTGTTTTTAAATGTTGAGGTTGTTGTTGAATTTGTTGGTGTTTTTCAATGTTGAGGTTGTTGTTGTTTTTCAATGTTGAGGTTGTTGTTGAATTTGTTGGTGTTTTTCAATTTTGAGGTTGTTGTTGTTGTTCAATGTGGAGGTTGTTGTTGAATTTGTTGGTGTTTTTCAATGTTGAGGTTGTTGTTGAATTTGTTGGTGTTTTTCAATGTTGAGGTTGTTGTTGTTTTTCAATGTTGAGGTTGTTGTTGAATTTGATGGTGTTTTTCAATGTCGAGGTTGTTGTTGAATTTGTTGGTGTTTTTTATGTTGAGGTTGTTGTTGTTTTTCAATGTTGAGGTTGTTGTTGAATTTGTTGGTGTTTTTCAATGTTGAGGTTGTTGTTGTTTTTCAATGTTGAGGTTGTTGTTTAATTTGTTGGTGTTTTTCAACGTCGAGGTTGTTGTTGAATTTGTTGGTGTTTTTCAATGTTGAAGTTGTTGTGGAATTTGTTGTTGTTTTTCAATGTTGTGGTTGTTGTTGAATTTGTTGATGTTTTTAAATGTTGAGGTTGTTGTTGAATTTGTTGGTGTTTTTCAATGTTGAGTTGTTGTTGTTTTTCAATGTTGAGGTTGTTGTTGAATTTGTTGGTGTTTTTCAATGTTGAGGTTGTTGTTGTTTTTAAATGTTGAGGTTGTTGTTGAATTTGTTGGTGTTTTTCAATGTTGAGGTTGTTGTTGAATTTGTTGGTGTTTTTCAATGTTGTGGTTGTTGTTGTTTTTCAATGTTGAGGTTGTTGTTGAATTTGATGGTGTTTTTCAATGTCGAGGTTGTTGTTGAATTTGCTGGTGTTTTTCAATGTTGAAGTTGTTGTTGACTTTGTTGGTGTTTTTTATGTTGAGGTTGTTGTTGTTTTTCAATGTTGAGGTTGTTGTTGAATTTGTTGGCGTTTTTCAATGTTGAGGTTGTTGTTGTTTTTCAATGTTGAGGTTGTTGTTATTTTTCAATGTTGAGGTTGTTGTTGAATTTGTTGGTGTTTTTCAATGTTGAGGTTGTTGTTGAATTTGATGGTGTTTTTCAATGTCGAGGTTGTTGTTGAATTTGCTGGTGTTTTTCAATGTTGAGGTTGTTGTTGAATTTGTTGGTGTTTCTCAATGTTGAAGTTGTTGTTGTTTTTCAATGTTGAGGTTGTTGTTATTTTTCAATGTTGAGGTTGTTGTTGAATTTGTTGGTGTTTTTCAATTTTGAGGTTGTTGTTGAATTTGTTGGTGTCTTTCAATGTTGAAGTTGTTGTTGAATTTGTTGGTGTTTTTCAATGTTGAGGTTGTTGTTGTTTTTCAATGTTGAGGTTGTTGTTGAATTTGTTGGTGTTTTTCAATGTTGAGGTTGTTGTTGTTTTTCAATGCGGGGGTTGTTGTTGAATTTGTTGTTGTTTTTCAATGTTGAGGTTGTTGTTGAATTTGTTGGTGTTTTTCAATGTTGAGGTTGTTGTTGTTTTTCAATGTTGAGGTTGTTGTAGAATTTGTTGGTGTTTTTCAATGGTGAGGTTGTTGTTGTTTTTCAATGTTGAGTTTGTTGTTGAATTTGTTGGTGTTTTTCAATGTTGAGGTTGTTGTTGAATTTGTTGGTGTTTTTCAATGTTGAGGTTGTTGTTGTTTTTCAATGTTGAGGTTATTGTTGAATTTGCTGGTGTTTCTCAATGTTGAGGTTGTTGATGAATTTGTTGGCGTTTTTAAATGTTGAGGTTTATGTTGAATTTGTTGGTGTTTTTCAATGTTGAGGTTGTTGTTGAATTTGTTGGTGTTTTTCAATGTTGAGGTTGTTGTTGTTTTTCAATGTTGAGGTTGTTGTTGAATTTGTTGGTGTTTTTCAATTTCGAGGTTGTTGTTGAATATGTTGGTGTTTTTCAATGTTGAAGTTGTTGTTGAATTTGTTGGTGTTTTTCAATGTTGAGGTTGTTGTTGTTTTTCAATGTTCAGGTTGTTGTTGAATTGGTTGGTGTTTTTCAATGTTGAGGTTGTTGTTGTTTTTCAATGTTGAGGTTGTTGTTGTTTTTCAATGTTGAGGTTGTTGTTGAATTTGTTGGTGTTTTCATTGTTGAGGTAGTTGTTGAATTTGTTGGTGTTTTTCAATGTTGAGGTTGTTGTTGTTTTTCAATGTTGAGGTTGTTGTTGTATTTGTTGGTGTTTTTCAATGTCGTGGTTGTTGTTGAATTTGTTGCTGTTTTTCAATGTTGAAGTTGTTGTTGAATTTGTTGGTGTTTTTCAATGTTGAGGTTGTTCCTGAATTTGTTGGTGTTTTTAAATGTTGAGGTTGTTGTTGAATTTGTTGGTGTTTTTCAATGTTGAGGTTGTTGTTGTTTTTCAATGTTGAGGTTGTTGTTGAATTTGTTGGTGTTTTTCAATTTTGAGGTTGTTGTTGTTGTTCAATGTGGAGGTTGTTGTTGAATTTGTTGGTGTTTTTCAATGTTGAGGTTGTTGTTGAATTTGTTGGTGTTTTTCAATGTTGAGGTTGTTGTTGTTTTTCAATGTTGAGGTTGTTGTTGAATTTGATGGTGTTTTTCAATGTCGAGGTTGTTGTTGAATTTGTTGGTGTTTTTTATGTTGAGGTTGTTGTTGTTTTTCAATGTTGAGGTTGTTGTTGAATTTGTTGGTGTTTTTCAATGTTGAGGTTGTTGTTGTTTTTCAATGTTGAGGTTGTTGTTTAATTTGTTGGTGTTTTTCAACGTCGAGGTTGTTGTTGAATTTGTTGGTGTTTTTCAATGTTGAAGTTGTTGTTGAATTTGTTGTTGTTTTTCAATGTTGTGGTTGTTGTTGAATTTGTTGATGTTTTTAAATGTTGAGGTTGTTGTTGAATTTGTTGGTGTTTTTCAATGTTGAGTTGTTGTTGTTTTTCAATGTTGAGGTTGTTGTTGAATTTGTTGGTGTTTTTCAATGTTGAGGTTGTTGTTGTTTTTAAATGTTGAGGTTGTTGTTGAATTTGTTGGTGTTTTTCAATGTTGAGGTTGTTGTTGAATTTGTTGGTGTTTTTCAATGTTGTGGTTGTTGTTGTTTTTCAATGTTGAGGTTGTTGTTGAATTTGATGGTGTTTTTCAATGTCGAGGTTGTTGTTGAATTTGCTGGTGTTTTTCAATGTTGAAGTTGTTGTTGACTTTGTTGGTGTTTTTTATGTTGAGGTTGTTGTTGTTTTTCAATGTTGAGGTTGTTGTTGAATTTGTTGGCGTTTTTCAATGTTGAGGTTGTTGTTGTTTTTCAATGTTGAGGTTGTTGTTATTTTTCAATGTTGAGGTTGTTGTTGAATTTGTTGGTGTTTTTCAATGTTGAGGTTGTTGTTGTTTTTCAATGTTGAGGTTGTTGTTATTTTTCAATGTTGAGGTTGTTGTTGAATTTGTTGGTGTTTTCCAATTTCGAGGTTGTTGTTGAATTTGTTGGTGTTTTTCAATGTTGAAGTTGTTGTTGAATTTGTTGGTGTTTTTCAATGTTGAGGTTGTTGTTGTTTTTCAATGCTGAGGTTGTTGTTGAATTTGTTGGTGTTTTTCAATGTTGAGGTTATTGTTGAATTTGTTGGAGTTTTTCAATGTTGAGGTTGTTGTTGTTTTTCAATGTTGAGGTTGTTGTTGAATTTGTTGGTGTTTTTCAATGTTGAGGTTGTTGTTGTTTTTCAATGTTGAGGTTGTTGTTGAATTTGTTGGTGTTTTTCAATGTTGAGGTTGTTGTTGAATTTGTTGGTGTTTTTCAAAGTTGAGGTTGTTGTTGTTTTTCAATGTTGAGGTTGTTGTTGAATTGGTTGTTGTTTTTCAATTTCGAGGTTGTTGTTGAATTTGTTGGTGTTTTTCAATTTTTAAGTTGTTGTTGAATTTGTTGGTGTTTTTCAATGTTGAGGTTGTTGTTGTTTTTCAATGTTCAGGTTGTTGTTGAATTGGTTGGTGTTTTTCAATGTTGAGGTTGTTGTTGTTTTTCAATGTTGAGGTTGTTGTTGTTTTTCAATGTTGAGGTTCTTGTTGAATTTGTTGGTGTTTTCGTTGTTGAGGTTTTTGTTGAATTTGTTGGTGTTTTTCAATGTTGAGGTTGTTGTTGTTTTTCAATGTTGAGGTTGTTGTTGAATTTGTTGGTGTTTTTCAATGTTGGGGTTGTTGTTGAATTTGTTGGTGTTTTTCAATGTTGAGGTTGTTGTTGTTTTTCAATGTTGAGGTTGTTGTTGAATTTGTAGGTGTTTTTCAATGTTGAAGTTGTTGTTGAATTTGTTGGTGTTTTTCAATGTTGAGGTTGTTGTTGTTTTTCAATGTTCAGGTTGTTGTTGAATTGGTTGGTGTTTTTCAATGTTGAGGTTGTTGTTGTTTTTCAATGTTGAGGTTGTTGTTGTTTTTCAATGTTGAGGTTGTTGTTGAATTTGTTGGTGTTTTCAATGTTGAGGTTGTTGTTGAATTTGTTGGTGTTTTTCAATGTTGAGGTTGTTGTTGTTTTTCAATGTTGAGGTTGTTGTTGTATTTGTTGGTGTTTTTCAATGTTGAGGTTGTTGTTATTTTTCAATGTTGAGGTTGTTGTTGAATTTGTTGGTGTTTTTCAATTTTGAGGTTGTTGTTGAATTTGTTGGTGTTTTTCAAGTTGAAGTTGTTGTTGAATTTGTTGGTGTTTTTCAATGTTGAGGTTGTTGTTGTTTTTCAATGTTGAGGTTGTTGTTGAATTTGTTGGTGGTTTTCAATGTTGAGGTTGTTGTTGTTTTTCAATGCGGGGGTTGTTGTTGAATTTGTTGTTGTTTTTCAATGTTGAGGTTGTTGTTGAATTTGTTGGTGTTTTTCAATGTTGAGGTTGTTGTTGTTTTTCAATGTTGAGGTTGTTGTTGAATTTGTTGGTGTTTTTCAATGGTGAGGTTGTTGTTGTTTTTCAATGTTGAGTTTGTTGTTGAATTTGTTGGTGTTTTTCAATGTTGAGGTTGTTGTTGAATTTGTTGGTGTTTTTCAATGTTGAGGTTGTTGTTGTTTTTCAATGTTGAGGTTATTGTTGAATTTGTTGGTGTTTTTCAATGTTGAGGTTGTTGATGAATTTGTTGGCGTTTTTAAATGTTGAGGTTTATGTTGAATTTGTTGGTGTTTTTCAATGTTGAGGTTGTTGTTGAATTTGTTGGTGTTTTTCAATTTCGAGGGTTGTTGAATTTGTTGGTGTTTTTCAATGTTGAAGTTGTTGTTGAATTTGTTGGTGTTTTTCAATGTTGAGGTTGTTGTTGTTTTCAATGTTCAGGTTGTTGTTGAATTGGTTGGTGTTTTTTCAATGTTGAGGTTGTTGTTGTTTTTCAATGTTGAGGTTGTTGTTGTTTTTCAATGTTGAGGTTGTTGTTGAATTTGTTGGTGTTTTCATTGTTGAGGTTGTTGTTGAATTTGTTGGTGTTTTTCAATGTTGAGGTTGTTGTTGTTTTTCAATGTTGAGGTTGTTGTTGTATTTGTTGGTGTTTTTCATGTCGTGGTTGTTGTTGAATTTGTTGCTGTTTTTCAATGTTGAAGTTGTTGTTGAATTTGTTGGTGTTTTTCAATGTTGAGGTTGTTGCTGAATTTGTTGGTGTTTTTAAATGTTGAGGTTTGTTGTTGAATTTGTTGGTGTTTTTCAATGTTGAGGTTGTTGTTGTTTTTTAATGTTGAGGTTGTTGTTGAATTTGTTGGTGTTTTTCAATTTTGAGGTTGTTGTTGTTGTTCAATGTGGAGGTTGTTGTTGAATTTGTTGGTGTTTTTCAATGTTGAGGTTGTTGTTGAATTTGTTGGTGTTTTTCAATGTTGAGGTTGTTGTTGTTTTTCAATGTTGAGGTTGTTGTTGAATTTGTTGGTGTTTTTCAATGTTGAGGTTATTGTTGTTTTTCAATGTTGAGGTTGTTGTTGAATTTGTTGGTGTTTTTCAATGTTGAGGTTGTTGTTGTTTTTCAATGTTGAGGTTGTTGTTGTTTTTCAATGTTGAGGTTGTTGTTGAATTTGTTGGTGTTTTCGTTGTTGAGGTTGTTGTTGAATTTGTTGGTTTTTTTTCAATGTTGAGGTTGTTGTTGTTTTTCAATGTTGAGGTGTTGTTGAATTTGTTGGTGTTTTTCATGTTGGGGTTGTTGTTGAATTTGTTGGTGTTTTTCAATGTTGAGGTTGTTGTTGTTTTTCAATGTTGAGGCTGTTGTTGAATTTGTTGTTGTTTTTCAATGTTGAGGTTGTTGTTGAATTGTTGGTGTTTTCAATGTCGAGGATGTTGTTGAATTTGTTGGTGTTTTTCAATGTTGAGGTTATTGTTGAATTTGTTGTTGTTTTTCAATGTTGAGGTTGTTGTTGAATTTGATGGTGTTTTTTCAATGTCGAGGTTGTTGTTGAATTTGCTGGTGTTTTTCAATGTTGAGGTTGTTGTTGAATTTGTTGGTGTCTTTCAATGTTGAAGTTGTTGTTGAATTTGTTGGTGTTTTTCAATGTTGAGGTTGTTGTTGTTTTTCAATGTTGAGGTTGTTGTTGAATTTGTTGGTGTTTTTTCAATGTTGAGGTTGTTGTTGTTTTTCAATGCGGGGGTTGTTGTTGAATTTGTTGTTGTTTTTCAATGTTGTGGTTGTTGTTGAATTTGTTGGTGTTTTTCAATGTTGAGGTTGTTGTTGTTTTTCAATGTTGAGGTTGTTGTAGAATTTGTTGGTGTTTTTCAATGGTGAGGTTGTTGTTGTTTTTCAATGTTGAGTTTGTTGTTGAATTTGTTGGTGTTTTTCAATGTTGAGGTTGTTGTTGAATTTGTTGGTGTTTTTCCAATGTTGAGGTTGTTGTTGTTTTTCAATGTTGAGGTTATTGTTGAATTTGCTGGTGTTTCTCAATGTTGAGGTTGTTGATGAATTTGTTGGCGTTTTTAAATGTTGAGGTTTATGTTGAATTTGTTGGTGTTTTTCAATGTTGAGGTTGTTGTTGAATTTGTTGGTGTTTTTCAATGTTGAGGTTGTTGTTGTTTTTCAATGTTGAGGTTTTTGTTGAATTTGTTGGTGTTTTTTCAATTTCGAGGTTGTTGTTGAATATGTTGGTGTTTTTCAATGTTGAAGTTGTTGTTGAATTTTGTTGGTGTTTTTCAATGTTGAGGTTGTTGTTGTTTTTCAATGTTCAGGTTGTTGTTGAATTGGTTGGTGTTTTTTCAATGTTGAGGTTGTTGTTATTTTTCAATGTTGAGGTTGTTGTTGTTTTCAATGTTGAGGTTGTTGTTGTAATTTGTTGGTGTTTTCATTGTTGAGGTAGTTGTTGAATTTGTTGGTGTTTTTCAATGTTGAGGTTGTTGTTGTTTTTCAATGTGAGGTTGTTGTTGTATTTGTTGGTGTTTTTCATGTCGTGGTTGTTGTTGAATTTGTTGCTGTTTTTCAATGTTGAAGTTGTTGTTGAATTGTTGGTGTTTTTCAATGTTGAGGTTGTTGCTGAATTTGTTGGTGTTTTTAAATGTTGAGGTTGTTGTTGAATTTGTTGGTGTTTTTCAATGTTGAGGTTGTTGTTGTTTTTCAATGTTGAGGTTGTTGTTGAATTTGTTGGTGTTATTCAATTTTGAGGTTTTTGTTGTTGTTCAATGTGGAGGTTGTTGTTGAATTTGTTGGTGTTTTTCAATGTTGAGGTTGTTGTTGAATTGTTGGTGTTTTTCAATGTTGAGGTTGTTGTTGTTTTTCAATGTTGAGGTTGTTGTTGAATTTGATGGTGTTTTCAATGTTGAAGTTGTTGTTGAATTTGTTGGTGTTTTTCAATGTTGTGGTTGTTGTTGAATTTGTTGATGTTTTTAAATGTTGAGGTTGTTGTTGAATTTGTTGGTGTTTTTCAATGTTGAGTTGTTGTTGTTTTTCAATGTTGAGGTTGTGTTGAATTTTCTTGGTGTTTTTCAATGTTGAGGTTGTTGTTGTTTTTAAATGTTGAGGTTGTTGTTGAATTTCTTGGTGTTTTTCAATGTTGAGGTTGTTGTTGAATTTGTTGGTGTTTTTCAATGTTGTGGTTGTTGTTGTTTTTCAATGTTGAGGTTGTTGTTGAATTTGATGGTGTTTTTCAATGTCGAGGTTGTTGGTTGAATTTGCTGGTGTTTTTCAATGTTGAAGTTGTTGTTGACTTTGTTGGTGTTTTTTATGTTGAGGTTGTTGTTGTTTTTTCAATGTTGAGGTTGTTGTTGAATTTGTTGGTGTTTTTCAATGTTGAGGTTGTGTTGTTTTTCAATGTTGAGGTTGTTGTTATTTTTCAATGTTGAGGTTGTTGTTGAATTTGTGGTGTTTTTCAATGTTGAGGTTGTTGTTGTTTTTCAATGTTGAGGTTGTTGTTATTTTTCAATATTGAGGTTGTTGTTGAATTTGTTGGTGTTTTCCAATTTCGAGGTTGTTGTTGAATTGTTGGTGTTTTTCAATGTTGAAGTTGTTGTTGAATTTGTTGGTGTTTTTCAATGTTGAGGTTGGTTGTTGTTTTTCAATGCTGAGGTTGTTGTTGAATTTGTTGGTGTTTTTCAATGTTGAGGTTATTGTTGAATTTGTTGGAGTTTTTCAATGTTGAGGTTGTTGTTGTTTTTCAATGTTGAGGTTGTTGTTGAATTTGTTGGTGTTTTTCAATGTTGAGGTTGTTGTTGTTTTTCAATGTTGAGGTTGTTGTTGAATTTGTTGGTGTTTTTCAATGTTGAGGTTGTTGTTGAATTTGTTGGTGTTTTTCAAAGTTGAGGTTGTTGTTGTTTTTTCAATGTTGAGGTTGTTGTTGAATTGGTTGTTGTTTTTCAATTTCGAGGTTGTTGTTGAATTTGTTGGTGTTTTTCAATTTTTAAGTTGTTGTTGAATTTGTTGGTGTTTTTCAATGTTGAGGTTGTTGTTGTTTTTCAATGTTCAGGTTGTTTGTTGAATTGGTTGGTGTTTTTCAATGTTGAGGTTGTTGTTGTTTTTCAATGTTGAGGTTGTTGTTGTTTTTCAATGTTGAGGTTGTTGTTGAATTTGTTGGTGTTTTCGTTGTTGAGGTTGTCTGTTGAATTTGTTGGTGTTTTTCAATGTTGAGGTTGTTGTTGTTTTTCAATGTTGAGGTTGTTGTTGAATTTGTTGGTGTTTTTCAATGTTGGGGTTGTTGTTGAATTTGTTGGTGTTTTTCAATGTTGAGGTTGTTGTTGTTTTTCAATGTTGAGGTTGTTGTTGAATTTGTAGGTGTTTTTCAATGTTGAAGTTGTTGTTGAATTTGTTGGTGTTTTTCAATGTTGAGGTTGTTGTTGTTTTTCAATGTTCAGGTGTTGTTGAATTGGTTGGTGTTTTTCAATGTTGAGGTTGTTGTTGTTTTTCAATGTTGAGGTTGTTGTTGTTTTTCAATGTGAGGTTGTTGTTGAATTTGTTGGTGTTTTCAATGTTGAGGTTGTTGTTGAATTTGTTGGTGTTTTTCAATGTTGAGGTTGTTGTTGTTTTTCAATGTTGAGGTTGTTGTTGTATTTGTTGGTGTTTTTCAATTTTGAGGTTGTTGGTGTTTTCAATGTTGAGGTTGTTGTTGAATTTGTTGGTGTTTTTCAATGTCGAGGTTGTTGTTGTTTTTCAATGTTGAGGTTATTGTTGAATTTGTTGGTGTTTTTCAATGTTGAGGTTGTTGATGAATTTGTTGGCGTTTTAAATGTTGAGGTTTATGTTGAATTTGTTGGTGTTTTTCAATGTTGAGGTTGTTGTTGAATTTGTTGGTGTTTTTCAATGTTGAGGTTGTTGTTGTTTTTCAATGTTGAGGTTGTTGTTGAATTTGTTGGTGTTTTTCAATTTCGAGGTTGTTGTTTGAATTTGTTGGTGTTTTTCAATGTTGAAGTTGTTGTTGAATTTGTTGGTGTTTTCAATGTGAGGTTGTTGTTGTTTTTCAATGTCAGGTTGTTGTTGAATTGGTTGGTGTTTTTCAATGTTGAGGTTGTTGTTGTTTTTCAATGTTGAGGTTGTTGTTGTTTTTCAATGTTGAGGTTGTTGTTGAATTTGTTGGTGTTTTCATTGTTGAGGTTGTTGTTGAATTTGTTGGTGTTTTTCAATGTTGAGGTTGTTGTTGTTTTTCAATATTGAGGTTGTTGTTGTATTTGTTGGTGTTTTTCAATGTCGTGGTTGTCGTTGAATTTGTTGCTGTTTTTCAATGTTGAAGTTGTTGTTGAATTTGTTGGTGTTTTTCAATGTTGAGGTTTTTTGCTGAACTTGTTCGTGTTTTTAAATGTTGAGGTTGTTGTTGAATTTGTTGGTGTTTTTCAATGTTGAGGTTGTTGTTGTTTTTCAATGTTGAGGTTGTTGTTGAATTTGTTGGTGTTTTTCAATTTTGAGGTTGTTGTTGTTGTTCAATGTGGAGGTTGTTTGTTGAATTTGTTGGTGTTTTTCAATGTTGATGTTGTTGTTGAATTTGTTGGTGTTTTTCAATGTTGAGGTTGTTGTTGTTTTTCAATGTTGAGGTTGTTGTTGAATTTGATGGTGTTTTTCAATGTCGAGGTTGTTGTTGAATTGGTTGGTGTTTTTTCAATGTGAAGTTGTTGTTGAATTTGTTGGTGTTTTTTATGTTGAGGTTGTTGTTGTTTTTCAATGTGAGGTTGTTGTTGAATTTGTTGGTGTTTTTCAATGTTGAGGTTGTTGTTGTTTTTCAATGTTGAGGTTGTTGTTTAATTTGTTGGTGTTTTTCAATGTCGAGGTTGTTGTTGAATTTGTTGGTGTTTTTCAATTTTGAAGTTGTTGTTGAATTTGTTGGTGTTTTTCAATGTTGTGGTTGTTGTTGAATTTGTTGGTGTTTTTAAATGTTGAGGTTGTTGTTGAATTTGTTGGTGGTTTTTCAATGTTGAGTTGTTGTTGTTTTTCAATGATGAGGTTGTTGTTGAATTTGTTGGTGTTTTTCAATGTTGAGGTTGTTGTTGTTTTTAAATGTTGAGGTTGTTGTTGAATTTGTTGGTGTTTTTCAATGTTGAGGTTGTTGTTGAATTTGTTGGTGTTTTTCAATGTTGTGGTTGTTGTTGTTTTTCAATGTTGAGGTTGTTGTTGAATTTGATGGTGTTTTTCAATGTCGAGGTTGTTGTTGAATTTGCTGGTGTTCTTCAATGTTGAAGTTGTTGTTGACTTTGTTGGTGTTTTTTATGTTGAGGTTGTTGTTGTTTTTCAATGTTGAGGTTGTTGAAATTTGTTGGTGTTTTTCAATGTTGAGGTTGTTGTTGTTTTTCAATGTTGAGGTTGTTGTTATTTTTCAATGTTGAGGTTGTTGTTGAATTTGTTGGTGTTTTTCAATTTCGAGGTTGTTGTTGAATTTGTTGGTGTTTTCAATGTTGAAGTTGTTGTTGAATTTGTTGGTGTTTTTCAATGTTGAGGTTGTTGTTTTTCAATGCTGAGGTTGTTGTTGAATTTGTTGGTGTTTTTCAATGTTGAGGTTATTGTTGAATTTGTTGGAGTTTTTCAATGTTGAGGTTGTTTGTTGTTTTTCAATGTTGAGGTTGTTGTTGAATTTGTTGGTGTTTTTCAATGTTGAGGTTGTTGTTGTTTTTCAATGTTGAGGTTGTTGTTGAATTTGTTGGTGTTTTTCAATGTTGAGGTTGTTGTTGAATTTGTTGGTGTTTTTCAAAGTTGAGGTTGTTGTTGTTTTTCAATGTTGAGGTTGTTGTTGAATTTGTTGTTGTTTTTCAATTTCGAGGTTGTTGTTGAATTTGTTGGTGTTTTTCAATTTTGAAGTTGTTGTTGAATTTGTTGGTGTTTTTCAATGTTGAGGTTGTTGTTCTTTTTCAATGTTCAGGTTGTTGTTGAATTGGTTGGTGTTTTTCAATGTTGAGGTTGTTGTTGTTTTTCAATGTTGAGGTTGTTGTTGTTTTTCAATGTTGAGGTTGTTGTTGAATTTGTTGGTGTTTTCGTTGTTGAGGTTGTTGTTGAATTTGTTGGTGTTTTTCAATGTTGAGGTTGTTGTTGTTTTTCAATGTTGAGGTTGTTGTTGAATTTGTTGGTGTTTTTCAATGTTGGGGTTGTTGTTGAATTTGTTGGTGTTTTTCAATGTTGAGGCTGTTGTTGTTTTTCAATGTTGAGGTTGTTGTTGAATTTGTAGGTGTTTTTCAATGTTGAAGTTCCTGTTGAATTTGTTGGTGTTTTTCAATGTTGAGGTTGTTGTTGTTTTTCAATGTTCAGGTTGTTGTTGAATTGGTTGGTGTTTTTCAATGTTGAGGTTGTTGTTGTTTTTCAATGTTGAGGTTGTTGTTGTTTTTCAATGTTGAGGTTGTTGTTGAATTTGTTGGTGTTTTCAATGTTGAGGTTGTTGTTGAATTTGTTGGTGTTTTTCAATGTTGAGGTTGTTGTTGTTTTTCAATGTTGAGGTTGTTGTTGTATTTGTTGGTGTTTTTCAATTTTGAGGTTGTTGTAGTTTTTCAATGTTGAGGTTGTTGTTGAATTTGTTGGTGTTTTTCAATGTCGAGGTGGTTGTTGTTTTTCAATGTTGAGGTTATTGTTGAATTTGTTGGTGTTTTTCAATGTTGAGGTTGTTGATGAATTTGTTGGCGTTTTTAAATGTTGAGGTTTATGTTGAATTTGTTGGTGTTTTTCAATGTTGAGGTTGTTGTTGAATTTGTTGGTGTTTTTCAATGTTGAGGTTGTTGTTGTTTTTCAATGTTGAGGTTGTTGTTGAATTTGTTGGTGTTTTTCAATTTCGAGGTTGTTGTTGAATTTGTTGGTGTTTTTCAATGTTGAAGTTGTTGTTGAATTTGTTGTTGTTTTTCAATGTTGAGGTTGTTGTTGTTTTTCAATGTTCAGGTTGTTGTTGAATTGGTTGGTGTTTTTCAATGTTGAGGTTGTTGTTGTTTTTCTATGTTGAGGTTGTTGTTGTTTTTCAATGTTGAGGTTGTTGTTGAATTTGTTGGTGTTTTCATTGTTGAGGTTGTTGTTGAATTTGTTGGTGTTTTTCAATGTTGAGGTTGTTGTTGTTTTTCAATGTTGAGGTTGTTGTTGTATTTGTTGGTGTTTTTCAATGTCGTGGTTGTTGTTGAATTTGTTGCTGTTTTTCAATGTTGAAGTTGTTGTTGAATTTGTTGGTGTTTTTCAATGTTGAGGTTGTTGCTGAATTTGTTGGTGTTTTTAAATGTTGAGGTTGTTGTTGAATTTGTTGGTGTTTTTCAATGTTGAGGTTGTTGTTGTTTTTCAATGTTGAGGTTGTTGTTGAATTTGTTGCTGTTTTTCAATTTTGAGGTTGTTGTTGTTGTTCAATGTGGAGGTTGTTGTTGAATTTGTTGGTGTTTTTCAATGTTGACGTTGTTGTTGAATTTGTTGGTGTTTTTCAATGTTGAGGTTGTTGTTGTTTTTCAATGTTGAGGTTGTTGTTGAATTTGATTGTGTTTTTCAATGTCGAGGTTGTTGTTGAATTGGTTGGTGTTTTTCAATGTTGAAGTTGTTGTTGAATTTGTTGGTGTTTTTTATGTTGAGGTTGTTGTTGTTTTTCAATGTTGAGGTTGTTGTTGAATTTGTTGGTGTTTTTCAATGTTGAGGTTGTTGTTGTTTTTCAATGTTGAGGTTGTTGTTTAATTTGTTGGTGTTTTTCAATGTCGAGGTTGTTGTTGAATTTGTTGGTGTTTTTCAATGTTGAAGTTGTTGTTGAATTTGTTGGTGTTTTTCAATGTTGTGGTTGTTGTTGAATTTGTTGGTGTTTTTAAATGTTGAGGTTGTTGTTGAATTTGTTGGTGTTTTTCAATGTTGAGTTGCTGTTGTTTTTCAATGTTGAGGTTGTTGTTGAATTTGTTGGTGTTTTTCAATGTTGAGGTTGTTGTTGTTTTTAAATGTTGAGGTTGTTGTTGAATTTGTTGGTGTTTTTCAATGTTGAGGTTGTTGTTGAATTTGTTGGTGTTTTTCAATGTTGTGGTTGTTGTTGTTTTTCAATGTTGAGGTTGTTGTTGAATTTGATGGTGTTTTTCAATGTCGAGGTTGTTGTTGAATTTGCTGGTGTTTTTTAATGTTGAAGTTGTTGTTGACTTTGTTGGTGTTTTTTATGTTGAGGTTGTTGTTGTTTTTCAATGTTGAGGTTGTTGAATTTGTTGGTGTTTTTCAATGTTGAGGTTGTTGTTGTTTTTCAATGTGGAGGTTGTTGTTATTTTTCAATGTTGAGGTTGTTGTTGAATTTGTTGGTGTTTTTCAATGTTGAGGTTGTTGTTGTTTTTCAATGCTGAGGTTGTTGTTGAATTTGTTGGTGTTTTTCAATGTTGAGGTTATTGTTGAATTTGTTGGAGTTTTTCAATGTTGAGGTTGTTGTTGTTTTTCAATGTTGAGGTTGTTGTTGAATTTGTTGGTGTTTTTCAATGTTGAGGTTGTTGTTGTTTTTCAATGTTGGGGTTGTTGTTGAATTTGTTGGTGTTTTTCAATGTTGAGGTTGTTGTTGAATTTGTTGGTGTTTTTCAAAGTTGAGGTTGTTGTTGTTTTTCAATGTTGAGGTTGTTGTTGAATTTGTTGTTGTTTTTCAATTTCGAGGTTGTTGTTGAATTTGTTGGTGTTTTTCAATTTTGAAGTTGTTGTTGAATTTGTTGGTGTTTTTCAATGTTGAGGTTGTTGTTGTTTTTCAATGTTCAGGTTGTTGTTGAATTGGTTGGTGTTTTTCAATGTTGAGGTTGTTGTTGTTTTTCAATGTTGAGGTTGTTGTTGTTTTTCAATGTTGAGGTTGTTGTTGAATTTGTTGGTGTTTTCGTTGTTGAGGTTGTTGTTGAATTTGTTGGTGTTTTTCAATGTTGAGGTTGTTGTTGTTTTTCAATGTTGAGGTTGTTGTTGAATTTGTTGGTGTTTTTCAATGTTGGGGTTGTTGTTGAATTTGTTGGTGTTTTTCAATGTTGAGGTTGTTGTTGTTTTTCAATGTTGAGGTTGTTGTTGAATTTGTAGGTGTTTTTCAATGTTGAAGTTGTTGTTGAATTTGTTGGTGTTTTTCAATGTTGAGGTTGTTGTTGTTTTTCAATGTTCAGGTTGTTGTTGAATTTGTTGGTGTTTTTCAATGTTGACGTTGTTGTTGTTTTTCAATGTTGAGGTTGTTGTTGTTTTTCAATGTTGAGGTTGTTGTTGAATTTGTTGGTGTTTTCAATGTTGAGGTTGTTGTTGAATTTGTTGGTGTTTTTCAATGTTGAGGTTGTTGTTGTTTTTCAATGTTGAGGTTGTTGTTGTTTTTCAATGTTGAGGTTGTTGTTGAATTTGTTGGTGTTTTCATTGTTGAGGTTGTTGTTGAATTTGTTGGTGTTTTTCAATGTTGAGGTTGTTGTTGTTTTTCAATGTTGAGGTTGTTGTTGTATTTGTTGGTGTTTTTCAATGTCGTGGTTGTTGTTGAATTTGTTGCTGTTTTTCAATGTTGAAGTTGTTGTTGAATTTGTTGGTGTTTTTCAATGTTGAGGTTGTTGCTGAATTTGTTGGTGTTTTTAAATGTTGAGGTTGTTGTTGAATGTGTTGGTGTTTTTCAATGTTGAGGTTGTTGTTGTTTTTCAATGTTGAGGTTGTTGTTGTTTTTCAATGTTGAGGTTGTTGTTGAATTTGTTGGTTTTTTTCAATTTTGAGGTTGTTGTTGTTGTTCAATGTGGAGGTTGTTGTTGAATTTGTTGGTGTTTTTCAATGTTGAGGTTGTTGTTGAATTTGTTGGTGTTTTTCAATGTTGAGGTTGTTGTTGTTTTTCAATGTTGAGGTTGTTGTTGAATTTGTTGGTGTTTTTCCATGTTGAGGTTGTTGGTGTTTTTAAATGTTGAGGTTGTTGTTGAATTTGTTGGTGTTTTTCAATGTTGAGGTTGTTGTTGTTTTTCAATGTTGAGGTTGTTGTTTAATTTGTTGGTGTTTTTCAATGTCGAGGTTGTTGTTGAATTTGTTGGTGTTTTTCAATGTTGAAGTTGTTGTTGAATTTGTTGGTGTTTTTCAATGTTGTGGTTGTTGTTGAATTTGTTGGTGTTTTTAAATGTTGAGGTTGTTGTTGAATTTGTTGGTGTTTTTCAATGTTGAGTTGTTGTTGTTTTTCAATGTTGAGGTTGTTGTTGAATTTGTTGGTGTTTTTCAATGTTGAGGTTGTTGTTGTTTTTAAATGTTGAGGTTGTTGTTGAATTTGTTGGTGTTTTTCAATGTTGAGGTTGTTGTTGAATTTGTTGGTGTTTTTCAATGTTGTGGTTGTTGTTGTTTTTCAATGTTGGGGTTGTTGTTGAATTTGATGGTGTTTTTCAATGTCGAGGTTGTTGTTGAATTTGCTGGTGTTTTTCAATGTTGAAGTTGTTGTTGACTTTGTTGGTGTTTTTTATGTTGAGGTTGTTGTTGTTTTTCAATGTTGAGGTTGTTGTTGAATTTGTTGGTGTTTTTCAATGTTGAGGTTGTTGTTGTTTTTCAATGTTGAGGTTTTTGTTATTTTTCAATGTTGAGGTTGTTGTTGAATTTGTTGGTGTTTTTCAATGTTGAGGTTGTTGTTGTTTTTCAATGTTGAGGTTGTTGTTGAATTTGTTGGTGTTTTTCAATGTTGAGGTTGTTGTTGAATTTGTTGGTGTTTTTCAATGTTGAGGTTGTTGTTGTTTTTCAATGTTGAGGTTGTTGTTATTTTTCAATGTTGAGGTTGTTGTTGAATTTGTTGGTGTTTTTTATGTTGAGGTTGTTGTTGTTTTTCAATGTTGAGGTTGTTGTTGAATTTGTTGGTGTTTTTCAATGTTGAGGTTGTTGTTGTTTTTCAATGTTGAGGTTGTTGATGAATTTGTTAGCGTTTTTAAATGTTGAGGTTTATGTTGAATTTGTTGGTGCTTTTCAATGTTGAGTTTGTTGTTGAATTTGTTGGTGTTTTTCAATGTTGAGGTTGTTGTTGTTTTTCAATGTTGAGGTTGTTGTTAAATTTGTTGGTGTTTTTCAATTTCGAGGTTGTTGTTGAATTTGTTGGTGTTTTTCAATGTTGAAGTTGTTGTTGAATTTGTTGGTGTTTTTCAATGTTGAGGTTGTTGTTGTTTTTCAATGTTCAGGTTGTTGTTGAATTGGTTGGTGTTTTTCAATGTTGAGGTTGTTGTTGTTTTTCAATGTTGAGGTTGTTTTTGTTTTTCAATGTTGAGGTTGTTGTTGAATTTGTTGGTGTTTTCATTGTTGAGGTTGTTGTTGAATTTGTTGGTGTTTTTCAATGTTGAGGTTGTTGTTGTTTTTCAATGTTGAGGTTGTTGTTGTATTTGTTGGTGTTTTTCAATGTCGAGGTTGTTGTTGAATTTGTTGGTGTTTTTCAATGTTGAAGTTGTTGTTGAATTTGTTGGTGTTTTTCAATGTTGAGGTTGTTGCTGAATTTGTTGGTGTTTTTAAATGTTGAGGTTGTTGTTGAATTTGTTGGTGTTTTTCAATGTTGAGGTTGTTGTTTTTCAATGTTGAGGTTGTTGTTGAATTTGTTGGTGTTTTTCAATTTTGAGGTTGTTGTTGTTCAATGTGGAGGTTGTTGTTGAATTTGTTGGTGTTTTTCAATGTTGAGGTTGTTGTTGAATTTGTTGGCGTTTTTCAATGTTGAGGTTGTTGTTGTTTTTCAATGTTGAGGTTGTTGTTTAATTTGTTGGTGTTTTTCAATGTCGAGGTTGTTGTTGAATTTGTTGGTGTTTTTCAATGTTGAAGTTGTTGTTGAATTTGTTGGTTTTTTTCAATGTTGAGGTTGTTGTTGAATTTGTTGGTGTTTTTAAATGTTGAGGTTGTTGTTGAATTTGTTGGTGTTTTTCAATGTTGAGGTTGTTGTTGTTTTTCAATGTTGAGGTTGTTGTTGAATTTGTTGGTGTTTTTCAATGTTGAGGTTGTTGTTGTTTTTAAATGTTGAGGTTGTTGTTGAATTTGTTGGTGTTTTTCAATGTTGAGGTTGTTGTTGAATTTGTTGGTGTTTTTCAATGTTGAGGTTGTTGTTGTTTTTCAATGTTGAGGTTGTTGTTGAATTTGTTGGTGTTTTTCAATGTCGAGGTTGTTGTTGAATTTGCTGGTGTTTTTCAATGTTGAAGTTGTTGTTGACTTTGTTGGTGTTTTTCATGTTGAGGTTGTTGTTGTTTTTCAATGTTGAGGTTGTTGTTGAATTTGTTGGTGTTTTTCAATGTTGAGGTTGTTGGTGTCTTTCAATGTTGAGGTTGTTGTTATTTTTCAATGTTGAGTTTGTTGTTGATTATGTTGGTGTTTTTCAATGTTGAGGTTGTTGTTGTTTTTCAATGTTGAGGTTGTTGTTATTTTTCAATGTTGAGGTTGTTGTTGAATTTGTTGGTGTTTTTCAATTTCGAGGTTGTTGTTGAATTTGTTGGTGTTTTTCAATCTTGAAGTTGTTGTTGAATTTGTTGGTGTTTTTCAATGTTGAGGTTGTTGTTGTTTTTCAACGTTGAGGTTGTTGTTGAATTTGTTGCTGTTTTTCAATGTTGAGGTTGTTGTTGTTTTTCAATGCTGATGTTGTTGTTGAATTTGTTGGTGTTTTTCAATGTTGAGGTTATTGTTGAATTTGTTGGTGTTTTTCAATGTTGAGGTTGTTGTTGTTTTTCAATGTTGAGGTTGTTGTTGAATTTGTTGGTGTTTTTCAATGTTGAGGTTGTTGTTGTTTTACAATGTTGAGGTTGTTGTTGAATTTGTTGGTGTTTTTCAATGTTGCGGTTGTTGTTGAATTTGTTGGTGTTTTTCAATGTTGAGGTTGTTGTTGTTTTTCAATGTTGAGGTTGTTGTTGAATTTGTTGGTGTTTTTCAATTTCGAGGTTGTTGTTGAATTTGTTGGTGTTTTTCAATGTTGAAGTTGTTGTTGAATTTGATGGTGTTTTTCAATGTTGAGGTTGTTGTTGTTTTTCAAGGTTCAGGTTGTTGTTGAATTGGTTGGTGTTTTTCAATGTTGAGGTTGTTGTTGTTTTTCAATGTTGAGGTTGTTGTTGTTTTTCAATGTTGAGGTTGTTGTTGAATTTGTTGGTGTTTTCATTGTTGAGGTTGTTGTTGAATTTGTTGGTGTTTTTCAATGTTGAGGTTGCTGTTGTTTTTCAATGTTGAGGTTGTTGTTGAATTTGTTGGTGTTTTTCAATGTTGAGGTTGTTGTTGTTTTTCAATGCTGAGGTTGTTGTTGAATTTGTTGGTGTTTTTGAATGTTGAGGTTGTTGTTGAATTTCTTGGTGTTTTTCAATGTTGAGGTTGTTGTGGTTTTTCAATGTTGAGGTTGTTGTTGAATTTGATGGTGTTTTTCAATGTTGAGGTTGTTGTTGTTTTTCAATGTTGAGGTTGTTGTTGAATTTGTTGGTGTTTTTCAATGTTGTGGTTGTTGTTGAATTTGTTGGTGTTTTTAAATGTTGAGGTTTATGTTGAATTTGTTGGTGTTTTTCAATGTTGGGGCTGTTGTTGAATTTGTTGGTGTTTTTGAATGTTGAGGTTGTTGTTGTTTTTCAATGTTGAGGTTGTTGTTGAATTTGTTGGTGTTTTTCAATGTTGAAGTTGTTGTTGAATTTGTTGGTGTTTTTCAATGTTGAGGTTGTTGTTGTTTTTCAATGTTCAGGTTGTTGTTGATTTGGTTGGTGTTTTTCAATGTTGAGGTTGTTGTTGTTTTTCAATGTTGAGGTTGTTGTTGTTTTTCAATGTTGAGGTTGTTGTTGTTTTTCAATGTTGAGGTTGTTGTTGAATTTGTTGGTGTTTTTCAATTTTGAGGTTGTTGTTGTTGTTCAATGTGGAGGTTGTTGTTGAATTTGTTGGTGTTTTTCAATGTTGAGGTTGTTGATGAATTTGTTGGTGTTTTTCAATGTTGAGGTTGTTGTTGTTTTTCAAAGTTGAGGTTGTTGTTGAATTTGATGGTGTTTTTCAATGTCGAGGTTGTTGTTGAATTGGTTGGTGTTTTTCAATGTTGAAGTTGTTGTTGAATTTGTTGGTGTTTTTTATGTTGAGGTTGTTGTTGTTTTTCAATGTTGAGGTTGTTGTTGAATTTGTTGGTGTTTTTCAATGTTGAGGTTGTTGTTGTTTTTCAATGTTGAGGTTGTTGTTTAATTTGTTGGTGTTTTTCAATGTCGAGTTTGTTGTTGAATTTGTTGGTGTTTTTCAATGTTGAAGTTGTTGTTGAATTTGTTGGTGTTTTTCAATGTTGAGGTTGTTGTTGAATTTGTTGGTGTTTTTAAATGTTGAGGTTGTTGTTGAATTTGTTGGTGTTTTTCAATGTTGAGGTTGTTGTTGTTTTTCAATGTTGAGGTTGTTGTTGAATTTGTTGGTGTTTTTCAATGTTGAGGTTGTTGTTGTTTTTAAATTTTGAGGTTGTTGTTATTTTTCAATGTTGAGGTTGTTGTTGAATTTGTTGGTGTTTTTCAATGTTGAGGTTGTTGTTGTTTTTCAATGTTGAGGTTGTTGTTGAATTTGTTGGTGTTTTTCAATGTTGAGGTTGTTGTTGAATTTGTTGGTGTTTTTCAATGTTGAGGTTGTTGTTGTTTTTCAATGTTGAGGTTGTTGTTATTTTTCAATGTTGAGGTTGTTGTTGAATTTGTTGGTGTTTTTTATGTTGAGGTTGTTGTTGTTATTCAATGTTGAGGTTGTTGTTGAATTTGTTGGTGTTTTTCAATGTTGAGGTTGTTGTTGTTTTTCAATGTTGAGGTTGTTGATGAATTTGTTAGCGTTTTTAAATGTTGAGGTTTATGTTGAATTTGTTGGTGCTTTTCAATGTTGAGTTTGTTGTTGAATTTGTTGGTGTTTTTCAATGTTGAGGTTGTTGTTGTTTTTCAATGTTGAGGTTGTTGTTAAATTTGTTGGTGTTTTTCAATTTCGAGGTTGTTGTTGAATTTGTTGGTGTTTTTCAATGTTGAAGTTGTTGTTGAATTTGTTGGTGTTTTTCAATGTTGAGGTTGTTGTTGTTTTTCAATGTTCAGGTTGTTGTTGAATTGGTTGGTGTTTTTCAATGTTGAGGTTGTTGTTGTTTTTCAATGTTGAGGTTGTTTTTGTTTTTCAATGTTGAGGTTGTTGTTGAATTTGTTGGTGTTTTCATTGTTGAGGTTGTTGTTGAATTTGTTGGTGTTTTTCAATGTTGAGGTTGTTGTTGTTTTTCAATGTTGAGGTTGTTGTTGTATTTGTTGGTGTTTTTCAATGTCGAGGTTGTTGTTGAATTTGTTGGTGTTTTTCAATGTTGAAGTTGTTGTTGAATTTGTTGGTGTTTTTCAATGTTGAGGTTGTTGCTGAATTTGTTGGTGTTTTTAAATGTTGAGGTTGTTGTTGAATTTGTTGGTGTTTTTCAATGTTGAGGTTGTTGTTTTTCAATGTTGAGGTTGTTGTTGAATTTGTTGGTGTTTTTCAATTTTGAGGTTGTTGTTGTTCAATGTGGAGGTTGTTGTTGAATTTGTTGGTGTTTTTCAATGTTGAGGTTGTTGTTGAATTTGTTGGCGTTTTTCAATGTTGAGGTTGTTGTTGTTTTTCAATGTTGAGGTTGTTGTTTAATTTGTTGGTGTTTTTCAATGTCGAGGTTGTTGTTGAATTTGTTGGTGTTTTTCAATGTTGAAGTTGTTGTTGAATTTGTTGGTTTTTTTCAATGTTGAGGTTGTTGTTGAATTTGTTGGTGTTTTTAAATGTTGAGGTTGTTGTTGAATTTGTTGGTGTTTTTCAATGTTGAGGTTGTTGTTGTTTTTCAATGTTGAGGTTGTTGTTGAATTTGTTGGTGTTTTTCAATGTTGAGGTTGTTGTTGTTTTTAAATGTTGAGGTTGTTGTTGAATTTGTTGGTGTTTTTCAATGTTGAGGTTGTTGTTGAATTTGTTGGTGTTTTTCAATGTTGAGGTTGTTGTTGTTTTTCAATGTTGAGGTTGTTGTTGAATTTGTTGGTGTTTTTCAATGTCGAGGTTGTTGTTGAATTTGCTGGTGTTTTTCAATGTTGAAGTTGTTGTTGACTTTGTTGGTGTTTTTCATGTTGAGGTTGTTGTTGTTTTTCAATGTTGAGGTTGTTGTTGAATTTGTTGGTGTTTTTCAATGTTGAGGTTGTTGGTGTCTTTCAATGTTGAGGTTGTTGTTATTTTTCAATGTTGAGTTTGTTGTTGATTATGTTGGTGTTTTTCAATGTTGAGGTTGTTGTTGTTTTTCAATGTTGAGGTTGTTGTTATTTTTCAATGTTGAGGTTGTTGTTGAATTTGTTGGTGTTTTTCAATTTCGAGGTTGTTGTTGAATTTGTTGGTGTTTTTCAATCTTGAAGTTGTTGTTGAATTTGTTGGTGTTTTTCAATGTTGAGGTTGTTGTTGTTTTTCAACGTTGAGGTTGTTGTTGAATTTGTTGCTGTTTTTCAATGTTGAGGTTGTTGTTGTTTTTCAATGCTGATGTTGTTGTTGAATTTGTTGGTGTTTTTCAATGTTGAGGTTATTGTTGAATTTGTTGGTGTTTTTCAATGTTGAGGTTGTTGTTGTTTTTCAATGTTGAGGTTGTTGTTGAATTTGTTGGTGTTTTTCAATGTTGAGGTTGTTGTTGTTTTACAATGTTGAGGTTGTTGTTGAATTTGTTGGTGTTTTTCAATGTTGCGGTTGTTGTTGAATTTGTTGGTGTTTTTCAATGTTGAGGTTGTTGTTGTTTTTCAATGTTGAGGTTGTTGTTGAATTTGTTGGTGTTTTTCAATTTCGAGGTTGTTGTTGAATTTGTTGGTGTTTTTCAATGTTGAAGTTGTTGTTGAATTTGATGGTGTTTTTCAATGTTGAGGTTGTTGTTGTTTTTCAAGGTTCAGGTTGTTGTTGAATTGGTTGGTGTTTTTCAATGTTGAGGTTGTTGTTGTTTTTCAATGTTGAGGTTGTTGTTGTTTTTCAATGTTGAGGTTGTTGTTGAATTTGTTGGTGTTTTCATTGTTGAGGTTGTTGTTGAATTTGTTGGTGTTTTTCAATGTTGAGGTTGCTGTTGTTTTTCAATGTTGAGGTTGTTGTTGAATTTGTTGGTGTTTTTCAATGTTGAGGTTGTTGTTGTTTTTCAATGCTGAGGTTGTTGTTGAATTTGTTGGTGTTTTTGAATGTTGAGGTTGTTGTTGAATTTCTTGGTGTTTTTCAATGTTGAGGTTGTTGTGGTTTTTCAATGTTGAGGTTGTTGTTGAATTTGATGGTGTTTTTCAATGTTGAGGTTGTTGTTGTTTTTCAATGTTGAGGTTGTTGTTGAATTTGTTGGTGTTTTTCAATGTTGTGGTTGTTGTTGAATTTGTTGGTGTTTTTAAATGTTGAGGTTTATGTTGAATTTGTTGGTGTTTTTCAATGTTGGGGCTGTTGTTGAATTTGTTGGTGTTTTTGAATGTTGAGGTTGTTGTTGTTTTTCAATGTTGAGGTTGTTGTTGAATTTGTTGGTGTTTTTCAATGTTGAAGTTGTTGTTGAATTTGTTGGTGTTTTTCAATGTTGAGGTTGTTGTTGTTTTTCAATGTTCAGGTTGTTGTTGATTTGGTTGGTGTTTTTCAATGTTGAGGTTGTTGTTGTTTTTCAATGTTGAGGTTGTTGTTGTTTTTCAATGTTGAGGTTGTTGTTGTTTTTCAATGTTGAGGTTGTTGTTGAATTTGTTGGTGTTTTTCAATTTTGAGGTTGTTGTTGTTGTTCAATGTGGAGGTTGTTGTTGAATTTGTTGGTGTTTTTCAATGTTGAGGTTGTTGATGAATTTGTTGGTGTTTTTCAATGTTGAGGTTGTTGTTGTTTTTCAAAGTTGAGGTTGTTGTTGAATTTGATGGTGTTTTTCAATGTCGAGGTTGTTGTTGAATTGGTTGGTGTTTTTCAATGTTGAAGTTGTTGTTGAATTTGTTGGTGTTTTTTATGTTGAGGTTGTTGTTGTTTTTCAATGTTGAGGTTGTTGTTGAATTTGTTGGTGTTTTTCAATGTTGAGGTTGTTGTTGTTTTTCAATGTTGAGGTTGTTGTTTAATTTGTTGGTGTTTTTCAATGTCGAGTTTGTTGTTGAATTTGTTGGTGTTTTTCAATGTTGAAGTTGTTGTTGAATTTGTTGGTGTTTTTCAATGTTGAGGTTGTTGTTGAATTTGTTGGTGTTTTTAAATGTTGAGGTTGTTGTTGAATTTGTTGGTGTTTTTCAATGTTGAGGTTGTTGTTGTTTTTCAATGTTGAGGTTGTTGTTGAATTTGTTGGTGTTTTTCAATGTTGAGGTTGTTGTTGTTTTTAAATTTTGAGGTTGTTGTTGAATTTGTTGGTGTTTTTCAATGTTGATGTTGTTGTTGAATTTGTTGGTGTTTTTCAATGTTGAGGTTGTTGTTGTTTTTCAATGTTGAGGTTGTTGTTGAATTTGTTGGTGTTTTTCAGTGTCGAGGTTGTTGTTGAATTTGCTGGTGTTTTTCAATGTTGAAGTTGTTGTTGACTTTGTTGGTGTTTTTCATGTTGAGGTTGTTGTTGTTTTTCAATGTTGAGGTTGTTGTTGAATTTGTTGGTGTTTTTCAACGTTGAGGTTGTTGGTGTCTTTCAATGTTGAGGTTGTTGTTATTTTTCAATGTTGAGTTTGTTGTTGATTTTGTTGGTGTTTTTCAATGTTGAGGTTGTTGTTGTTTTTCAATGTTGAGGTTGTTGTTATTTTTCAATGTTCAGGTTGTTGTTGATTTGGTTGGTGTTTTTCAATGTTGAGGTTGTTGTTGTTTTTCAATGTTGAGGTTGTTGTTGTTTTTCAATGTTGAGGTTGTTGTTGTTTTTCAATGTTGAGGTTGTTGTTGAATTTGTTGGTGTTTTTCAATTTTGAGGTTGTTGTTGTTGTTCAATGTGGAGGTTGTTGTTGAATTTGTTGGTGTTTTTCAATGTTGAGGTTGTTGATGAATTTGTTGGTGTTTTTCAATGTTGAGGTTGTTGTTGTTTTTCAATGTTGAGGTTGTTGTTGAATTTGATGGTGTTTTTCAATGTCGAGGTTGTTGTTGAATTGGTTGGTGTTTTTCAATGTTGAAGTTGTTGTTGAATTTGTTGGTGTTTTTTATGTTGAGGTTGTTGTTGTTTTTCAATGCTGATGTTGTTGTTGAATTTGTTGGTGTTTTTCAATGTTGAGGTTATTGTTGAATTTGTTGGTGTTTTTCAATGTTGAGGTTGTTGTTGTTTTTCAATGTTGAGGTTGTTGTTGAATTTGTTGGTGTTTTTCAATGTTGAGGTTGTTGTTGTTTTTCAATGTTGAGGTTGTTGTTGAATTTGTTGGTGTTTTTCAATGTTGAGGTTGTTGTTGAATTTGTTGGTGTTTTTCAATGTTGAGGTTGTTGTTGTTTTTCAATGTTGAGGTTGTTGTTGAATTTGTTGGTGTTTTTCAATTTCGAGGTTGTTGTTGAATTTGTTGGTGTTTTTCAATGTTGAAGTTGTTGTTGAATTTGATGGTGTTTTTCAATGTTGAGGTTGTTGTTGTTTTTCAAGGTTCAGGTTGTTGTTGAATTGGTTGGTGTTTTTCAATGTTGAGGTTGTTGTTGTTTTTCAATGTTGAGGTTGTTGTTGTTTTTCAATGTTGAGGTTGTTGTTGAATTTGTTGGTGTTTTCATTGTTGAGGTTGTTGTTGAATTTGTTGGTGTTTTTCAATGTTGAGGTTGCTGTTGTTTTTCAATGTTGAGGTTGTTGTTGAATTTGTTGGTGTTTTTCAATGTTGAGGTTGTTGTTGTTTTTCAATGCTGAGGTTGTTGTTGAATTTGTTGGTGTTTTTGAATGTTGAGGTTGTTGTTGAATTTCTTGGTGTTTTTCAATGTTGAGGTTGTTGTGGTTTTTCAATGTTGAGGTTGTTGTTGAATTTGATGGTGTTTTTCAATGTTGAGGTTGTTGTTGTTTTTCAATGTTGAGGTTGTTGTTGAATTTGTTGGTGTTTTTCAATGTTGTGGTTGTTGTTGAATTTGTTGGTGTTTTTAAATGTTGAGGTTTATGTTGAATTTGTTGGTGTTTTTCAATGTTGGGGCTGTTGTTGAATTTGTTGGTGTTTTTGAATGTTGAGGTTGTTGTTGTTTTTCAATGTTGAGGTTGTTGTTGAATTTGTTGGTGTTTTTCAATGTTGAAGTTGTTGTTGAATTTGTTGGTGTTTTTCAATGTTGAGGTTGTTGTTGTTTTTCAATGTTCAGGTTGTTGTTGATTTGGTTGGTGTTTTTCAATGTTGAGGTTGTTGTTGTTTTTCAATGTTGAGGTTGTTGTTGTTTTTCAATGTTGAGGTTGTTGTTGAATTTGTTGGTGTTTTTCAATTTTGAGCTTGTTGTTGTTGTTCAATGTGGAGGTTGTTGTTGAATTTGTTGGTGTTTTTCAATGTTGAGGTTGTTGATGAATTTGTTGGTGTTTTTCAATGCTGAGGTTGTTGTTGTTTTTCAATGTTGAGGTTGTTGTTGAATTTGATGGTGTTTTTCAATGTCGAGGTTGTTGTTGAATTGGTTGGTGTTTTTCAATGTTGAAGTTGTTGTTGAATTTGTTGGTGTTTTTTATGTTGAGGTTGTTGTTGTTTTTCAATGTTGAGGTTGTTGTTGAATTTGTTGGTGTTTTTCAATGTTGAGGTTGTTGTTGTTTTTCAATGTTGAGGTTGTTGTTTAATTTGTTGGTGTTTTTCAATGTCGAGGTTGTTGTTGAATTTGTTGGTGTTTTTCAATGTTGAAGTTGTTGTTGAATTTGTTGGTGTTTTTCAATGTTGAGGTTGTTGTTGAATTTGTTGGTGTTTTTAAATGTTGAGGTTGTTGTTGAATTTGTTGGTGTTTTTCAATGTTGAGGTTGTTGTTGTTTTTCAATGTTGAGGTTGTTGTTGAATTTGTTGGTGTTTTTCAATGTTGAGGTTGTTGTTGTTTTTAAATGTTGAGGTTGTTGTTGAATTTGTTGGTGTTTTTCAATGTTGAGGTTGTTGTTGAATTTGTTGGTGTTTTTCAATGTTGAGGTTGTTGTTGTTTTTCAATGTTGAGGTTGTTGTTGAATTTGTTGGTGTTTTTCAATGTCGAGGTTGTTGTTGAATTTGCTGGTGTTTTTCAATGTTGAAGTTGTTGTTGACTTTGTTGGTGTTTTTCATGTTGAGGTTGTTGTTGTTTTTCAATGTTGAGGTTGTTGTTGAATTTGTTGGTGTTTTTCAATGTTGAGGTTGTTGGTGTCTTTCAATGTTGAGGTTGTTGTTATTTTTCAATGTTGAGTTTGTTGTTGATTTTGTTGGTGTTTTTCAATGTTGAGGTTGTTGTTGTTTTTCAATGTTGAGGTTGTTGTTATTTTTCAATGTTCAGGTTGTTGTTGATTTGGTTGGTGTTTTTCAATGTTGAGGTTGTTGTTGTTTTTCAATGTTGAGGTTGTTGTTGTTTTTCAATGTTGAGGTTGTTGTTGTTTTTCAATGTTGAGGTTGTTGTTGAATTTGTTGGTGTTTTTCAATTTTGAGGTTGTTGTTGTTGTTCAATGTGGAGGTTGTTGTTGAATTTGTTGGTGTTTTTCAATGTTGAGGTTGTTGATGAATTTGTTGGTGTTTTTCAATGTTGAGGTTGTTGTTGTTTTTCAATGTGGAGGTTGTTGTTGAATTTGTTGGTGTTTTTCAATGTTGAGGTTGTTGTTGAATTTGATGGTGTTTTTCAATGTCGAGGTTGTTGTTGAATTGGTTGGTGTTTTCCAATGTTGAAGTTGTTGTTGAATTTGTTGGTGTTTTTTATGTTGAGGTTGTTGTTGTTTTTCAATGTTGAGGTTGTTGTTGAATTTGTTGGTGTTTTTCAATGTTGAGGTTGTTGTTGTTTTTCAATGTTGAGGTTGTTGTTTAATTTGTTGGTGTTTTTCAATGTCGAGGTTGTTGTTGAATTTGTTGGTGTTTTTCAATGTTGAAGTTGTTGTTGAATTTGTTAGTGTTTTTCAATGTTGAGGTTGTTGTTGAATTTGTTGGTGTTTTTAAATGTTGAGGTTGTTGTTGAATTTGTTGGTGTTTTTCAATGTTGAGGTTGTTGTTGTTTTTCAATGTTGAGGTTGTTGTTGAATTTGTTGGTGTTTTTCAATGTTGAGGTTGTTGTTGTTTTTAAATGTTGAGGTTGTTGTTGAATTTGTTGGTGTTTTTCAATGTTGAGGTTGTTGTTGAATTTGTTGGTGTTTTTCAATGTTGAGGTTGTTGTTGTTTTTCAATGTTGAGGTTGTTGTTGAATTTGTTGGTGTTTTTCAATGTCGAGGTTGTTGTTGAATTTGCTGGTGTTTTTCAAAGTTGAAGTTGTTGTTGACTTTGTTGGTGTTTTTCATGTTGAGGTTGTTGTTGTTTTTCAATGTTGAGGTTGTTGTTGAATTTGTTGGTGTTTTTCAATGTTGAGGTTGTTGGTGTCTTTCAATGTTGAGGTTGTTGTTATTTTTCAATGTTGAGTTTGTTGTTGATTATGTTGGTGTTTTTCAATGTTGAGGTTGTTGTTGTTTTTCAATGTTGAGGTTGTTGTTATTTTTCAATGTTGAGGTTGTTGTTGAATTTGTTGGTGTTTTTCAATTTCGAGGTTGTTGTTGAATTTGTTGGTGTTTTTCAATCTTGAAGTTGTTGTTGAATTTGTTGGTGTTTTTCAATGTTGAGGTTGTTGTTGTTTTTCAACGTTGAGGTTGTTGTTGAATTTGTTGCTGTTTTTCAATGTTGAGGTTGTTGTTGTTTTTCAATGCTGATGTTGTTGTTGAATTTGTTGGTGTTTTTCAATGTTGAGGTTATTGTTGAATTTGTTGGTGTTTTTCAATGTTGAGGTTGTTGTTGTTTTTCAATGTTGAGGTTGTTGTTGAATTTGTTGGTGTTTTTCAATGTTGAGGTTGTTGTTGTTTTTCAATGTTGAGGTTGTTGTTGAATTTGTTGGTGTTTTTCAATGTTGAGGTTGTTGTTGAATTTGTTGGTGTTTTTCAATGTTGAGGTTGTTGTTGTTTTTCAATGTTGAGGTTGTTGTTGAATTTGTTGGTGTTTTTCAATTTCGAGGTTGTTGTTGAATTTGTTGGTGTTTTTCAATGTTGAAGTTGTTGTTGAATTTGATGGTGTTTTTCAATGTTGAGGTTGTTGTTGTTTTTCAAGGTTCAGGTTGTTGTTGAATTGGTTGGTGTTTTTCAATGTTGAGGTTGTTGTTGTTTTTCAATGTTGAGGTTGTTGTTGTTTTTCAATGTTGAGGTTGTTGTTGAATTTGTTGGTGTTTTCATTGTTGAGGTTGTTGTTGAATTTGTTGGTGTTTTTCAATGTTGAGGTTGCTGTTGTTTTTCAATGTTGAGGTTGTTGTTGAATTTGTTGGTGTTTTTCAATGTTGAGGTTGTTGTTGTTTTTCAATGCTGAGGTTGTTGTTGAATTTGTTGGTGTTTTTGAATGTTGAGGTTGTTGTTGAATTTCTTGGTGTTTTTCAATGTTGAGGTTGTTGTGGTTTTTCAATGTTGAGGTTGTTGTTGAATTTGATGGTGTTTTTCAATGTTGAGGTTGTTGTTGTTTTTCAATGTTGAGGTTGTTGTTGAATTTGTTGGTGTTTTTCAATGTTGTGGTTGTTGTTGAATTTGTTGGTGTTTTTAAATGTTGAGGTTTATGTTGAATTTGTTGGTGTTTTTCAATGTTGGGGCTCTTGTTGAATTTGTTGGTGTTTTTGAATGTTGAGGTTGTTGTTGTTTTTCAATGTTGAGGTTGTTGTTGAATTTGTTGGTGTTTTTCAATGTTGAAGTTGTTGTTGAATTTGTTGGTGTTTTTCAATGTTGAGGTTGTTGTTGTTTTTCAATGTTCAGGTTGTTGTTGATTTGGTTGGTGTTTTTCAATGTTGAGGTTGTTGTTGTTTTTCAATGTTGAGGTTGTTGTTGTTTTTCAATGTTGAGGTTGTTGTTGTTTTTCAATGTTGAGGTTGTTGTTGAATTTGTTGGTGTTTTTCAATTTTGAGGTTGTTGTTGTTGTTCAATGTGGAGGTTGTTGTTGAATTTGTTGGTGTTTTTCAATGTTGAGGTTGTTGATGAATTTGTTGGTGTTTTTCAATGTTGAGGTTGTTGTTGTTTTTCAATGTTGAGGTTGTTGTTGAATTTGATGGTGTTTTTCAATGTCGAAGTTGTTGTTGAATTGGTTGGTGTTTTTCAATGTTGAAGTTGTTGTTGAATTTGTTGGTGTTTTTTATGTTGAGGTTGTTGTTGTTTTTCAATGTTGAGGTTGTTGTTGAATTTGTTGGTGTTTTTCAATGTTGAGGTTGTTGTTGTTTTTCAATGTTGAGGTTGTTGTTTAATTTGTTGGTGTTTTTCAATGTCGAGGTTGTTGTTGAATTTGTTGGTGTTTTTCAATGTTGAAGTTGTTGTTGAATTTGTTGGTGTTTTTCAATGTTGAGGTTGTTGTTGAATTTGTTGGTGTTTTTAAATGTTGAGGTTGTTGTTGAATTTGTTGGTGTTTTTCAATGTTGAGGTTGTTGTTGTTTTTCAATGTTGAGGTTGTTGTTGAATTTGTTGGTGTTTTTCAATGTTGAGGTTGTTGTTGTTTTTAAATGTTGAGGTTGTTGTTGAATTTGTTGGTGTTTTTCAATGTTGAGGTTGTTGTTGAATTTGTTGGTGTTTTTCAATGTTGAGGTTGTTGTTGTTTTTCAATGTTGAGGTTGTTGTTGAATTTGTTGGTGTTTTTCAATGTCGAGGTTGTTGTTGAATTTGCTGGTGTTTTTCAATGTTGAAGTTGTTGTTGACTTTGTTGGTGTTTTTCATGTTGAGGTTGTTGTTGTTTTTCAATGTTGAGGTTGTTGTTGAATTTGTTGGTGTTTTTCAATGTTGAGGTTGTTGGTGTCTTTCAATGTTGAGGTTGTTGTTATTTTTCAATGTTGAGTTTGTTGTTGATTTTGTTGGTGTTTTTCAATGTTGAGGTTGTTGTTGTTTTTCAATGTTGAGGTTGTTGTTATTTTTCAATGTTGAGGTTGTTGTTGAATTTGTTGGTGTTTTTCAATTTCGAGGTTGTTGTTGAATTTGTTGGTGTTTTTCAATCTTGAAGTTGTTGTTGAATTTGTTGGTGTTTTTCAATGTTGAGGTTGTTGTTGTTTTTCAACGTTGAGGTTGTTGTTGAATTTGTTGCTGTTTTTCAATGTTGAGGTTGTTGTTGTTTTTCAATGCTGATGTTGTTGTTGAATTTGTTGGTATTTTTCAATGTTGAGGTTATTGTTGAATTTGTTGGTGTTTTTCAATGTTGAGGTTGTTGTTGTTTTTCAATGTTGAGGTTGTTGTTGAATTTGTTGGTGTTTTTCAATGTTGAGGTTGTTGTTGTTTTTCAATGTTGAGGTTGTTGCTGAATTTGTTGGTGTTTTTCAATGTTGAGGTTGTTGTTGAATTTGTTGGTGTTTTTCAATGTTGAGGTTGTTGTTGTTTTTCAATGTTGAGGTTGTTGTTGAATTTGTTGGTGTTTTTCAATGTCGAGGTTGTTGTTGAATTTGTTGGTGTTTTTCAATGTTGAAGTTGTTGTTGAATTTGATGGTGTTTTTCAATGTTGAGGTTGTTGTTGTTTTTCAAGGTTCAGGTTGTTGTTGAATTGGTTGGTGTTTTTCAATGTTGAGGTTGTTGTTGTTTTTCAATGTTGAGGTTGTTGTTGTTTTTCAATGTTGAGGTTGTTGTTGAATTTGTTGGTGTTTTCATTGTTGAGGTTGTTGTTGAATTTGTTGGTGTTTTACAATGTTGAGGTTGCCGTTGTTTTTCAATGTTGAGGTTGTTGTTGAATTTGTTGGTGTTTTTCAATGTTGAGGTTGTTGTTGTTTTTCAATGCTGAGGTTGTTGTTGAATTTGTTGGTGTTTTTGAATGTTGAGGTTGTTGTTGAATTTCTTGGTGTTTTTCAATGTTGAGGTTGTTGTTGTTTTTCAATGTTGAGGTTGTTGTTGAATTTGATGGTGTTTTTCAATGTTGAGGTTGTTGTTGTTTTTCAATGTTGAGGTTGTTGTTGAATTTGTTGGTGTTTTTCAATGTTGTGGTTGTTGTTGAATTTGTTGGTGTTTTTAAATGTTGAGGTTTATGTTGAATTTGTTGGTGTTTTTCAATGTTGGGGCTGTTGTTGAATTTGTTGGTGTTTTTCAATGTTGAGGTTGTTGTTGTTTTTCAATGTTGAGGTTGTTGTTGAATTTGTTGGTGTTTTTCAATGTTGAAGTTGTTGTTGAATTTGTTGGTGTTTTTCAATGTTGAGGTTGTTGTTGTTTTTCAATGTTCAGGTTGTTGTTGATTTGGTTGGTGTTTTTCAATGTTGAGGTTGTTGTTGTTTTTCAATGTTGAGGTTGTTGTTGTTTTTCAATGTTGAGGTTGTTGTTAAATTTGTTGGTGTTTTTAAATGTTGAGGTTGTTGTTGAATTTGTTGGTGTTTTTCAATGTTGAGGTTGTTGTTGTTTTTCAATGTTGAGGTAGTTGTTGAATTTGTTGGTGTTTTTCAATGTTGAGGTTGTTGTTGTTTTTAAATGTTGAGGTTGTTGTTGAATTTGTTGGTGTTTTTCAATGTTGAGGTTGTTGTTGAATTTGTTGGTGTTTTTCAATGTTGAGGTTGTTGTTGTTTTTCAATGTCGAGGTTGTTGTTGAATTTGATGGTGTTTTTCAATGTCGAGGTTGTTGTTGAATTTGCTGGTGTTTTTCAATGTTGAAGTTGTTGCTGACTTTGTTGGTGTTTTTTATGTTGAGATTGTTGTTGTTTTTCAATGTTGAGGTTGTTGTTGAATTTGTTGGTGTTTTTCAATGTTGAGGTTGTTGTTGTTTTTTCAATATTGAGGTTGTTGTTATTTTTCAATGTTGAGGTTGTTGTTGAATTTTTTGGTGTTTTTCAATGTTGAGGTTGTTGTTGTTTTTCAATGTTGAGGTTGTTGTTATTTTTCAATGTTGAGGTTGTTGTTGAATTTGTTGGTGTTTTTCAAATTCGAGGTTGTTGTTGAATTTGTTGGTGTTTTTCAATGTTGAAGTTGTTGTTGAATTTGTTGGTGTTTTTCAATGTTGAGGTTGTTGTTGTTTTTCAATGTTGAAGGTTGTTGTTGAATTTGTTGGTGTTTTTCAATGTTGAGGTTGTTGTTGTTTTTCAATGCTGAGGTTGTTGTTGAATTTGTTGGTGTTTTTCAATGTTGAGGTTTTTGTTGAATTTGTTGGTGTTTTTCAATGTTGAGGTTGCTGTTGTTTTTCAATGTTGAGGTTGTTGTTGAATTTGTTGGTGTTTTTCAATGTTGAGGTTGTTGTTTTTCAATGTTGAGGTTGTTGTTGAATTTGTTGGTGTTTTTCAATGTTGAGGTTGTTGTTGAATTTGTTGGTGTTTTTCAATGTTGAGGTTGTTGTTGTTTTTCAATGTTGAGGTTGTTGTTGAATTTGTTGGTGTTTTTCAATTTCGAGGTTGTTGTTGAATTTGTTGGTGTTTTTCAATGTTGAAGGTGTTGTTGAATTTGTTGGTGTTTTTCAATGTTGAGGTTGTTGTTGTTTTTCAATGTTCAGGTTGTTGTTGAATTAGTTGGTGTTTTTCAATGTTGAGGTTGTTGTTGTTTTTCAATGTTGAGGTTGTTGTTGTTTTTCAATGTTGAGGTTGTTGTTGAATTTGTTGGTGTTTTCATTGTTGAGGTTGTTGTTGAATTTGTTGGTGTTTTTCAATGTTGAGGTTGTTGTTGTTTTTCAATGCTGGGGATGTTGTTGAATTTGTTGGTGTTTTTCAATGTTGAGGTTGTTGTTGAATTTGTTGGTGTTTTTCAATGTTGAGGTTGTTGTTGTTTTTCAATGTTGAGGTTGTTGTTGAATTTGTTGGTGTTTTTCAATGGTGAGGTTGTTGTTGTTTTTCAATGTTGAGTTTGTTGTTGAATTTGTTGGTGTTTTTCAATGTTGAGGTTGTTGTTGAATTTGTTGGTGTTTTTCAATGTTGAGGTTGGTTGTTGTTTTTCAATGTTGAGGTTATTGTTGAATTTGTTGGTGTTTTTCAATGTTGAGGTTGTTGATGAATTTGTTGGCGTTTTTAAATGTTGAGGTTTATGGTGAATTTGTTGGTGTTTTTCAATGTTGAGGTTGTTGTTGAATTTGTTGGTGTTTTTCAATGTTGAGGCTGTTGTTGTTTTTCAATGTTGAGGTTGTTGTTGAATTTGTTGGTGTTTTTCAATTTCGAGGTTGTTGTTGAATTTGTTGGTGTTTTTCAATGTTGAAGTTGTTGTTGAATTTGTTGGTGTTTTTCAATGTTGAGGTTGTTGTTGTTTTTCAATGTTCAGGTTGTTGTTGAATTGGTTGGTGTTTTTCAATGTTGAGGTTGTTGTTGTTTTTCAATGTTGAGGTTGTTGTTGTTTTTCAATGTTGAGGTTGTTGTTGAATTTTTTGGTGTTTTCACTGTTGAGGTTGTTGTTGAATTTGTTGGTGTTTTTTCAATGTTGAGGTTGTTGTTGTTTTTCAATGTTGAGTTTGTTGTTGTATTTGTTGGTCTTTTTCAATGTCGAGGTTGTTGTTGAATTTGTTGGTGTTTTTCAATGTTGAAGTTGTTGTTGAATTTGTTGGTGTTTTTCAATGTTGAGGTTGTTGCTGAATTTGTTGGTGTTTTTAAATGTTGAGGTTGTTTGTTGAATTTGTTGGTGTTTTTCAATGTTGAGGTTGTTGTTGTTTTTCAATGTTGAGGTTGTTGTTGAATTTGTTGGTGTTTTTCAATTTTGAGGTTGTTGTTGTTGTTCAATGTGGAGGTTGTTGTTGAATTTGTTGGTGTTTTTCAATGTTGAGGTTGTTGTTGAATTTGTTGGTGTTTTTCAATGTTGAGGTTGTTGTTGTTTTTCAATGCTGAGGTTGTTGTTGAATTGATGGTGTTTTTCAATGTCGAGGTTGTTGTTGAATTTGTTGGTGTTTTTCAATGTTGAAGTTGTTGTTGAATTTGTTGGTGTTTTTTATGTTGAGGTTGCTGTTGTTTTTCAATGTTGAGGTTATGTTGAGGTTGTTGTGGAATTTGTTGGTGTTTTTCAATGTTGAGGTTGTTGTTGTTTTTCAATGTTGAGGTTGTTGTTTAATTTGTTGGTGTTTTTCAATGCCGAGGTTGTTGTTGAATTTGTTGGTGTTTTTCAATGTTGAAGTTGTTGTTGAATTTGTTGGTGTTTTTTCAATGTTGAGGTTGCTGTTGAATTTGTTGGTGTTTTTTAAATGTTGAGGTTGTTGTTGAATTTGTTGGTGTTTTTCAATGTTGAGGTTGTTGTTTTGTTTTTCAATGTTGAGGTTGTTGTTGAATTTGTTGGTGTTTTTCAATGTTGAGGTTGTTGTTGTTTTTAAATGTTGAGGTTGTTGTTGAATTTGTTGGTGTTTTTCAATGTTGAAGGTGTTGTTGAATTTGTTGGTGTTTTTCAATGTTGAGGTTGTTGTTGTTTTTCAATGTTCAGGTTGTTGTTGAATTGGTTGGTGTTTTTCAATGTTGAGGTTGTTGTTGTTTTCAATGTTGAGGTTGTTGTGTTTTTCAATGTTGAGGTTGTTGTTGAATTTGTTGGTGTTTTCATTGTTGAGGTTGTTGTTCAATTTGTTGGTGTTGTTCAATGTTGAGGTTGTTGTTGTTTTTCAATGCTGGGATGTTTGTTGAAATTTGGTTGGTGTTTTTCAATGTTGAGGTTGTTGTTGAATTTGTTGGTGTTTTTTCAATGGTGAGGTTGTTGTTGTTTTTCAATGTTGAGTTTGTTGTTGAATTTGTTGGTGTTTTTCAATGTTGAGGTTGTTGTTGAATTTGTTGGTGTTTTTCAATGTTGAGGTTGTTGTTGTTTTCAATGTTGAGGTTATTGTTGAATTTGTTGGTGTTTTTCAATGTTGAGGTTTGTTGATGAATTTGTTGGCGTTTTTAAATGTTGAGGTTTTATGGTGAATTTGTTGGTGTTTTTCCATGTTGAGGTTGTTGTTGAATTTGTTGGTGTTTTTCAATGTTGAGGCTGTTGTTGTTTTTCAATGTTGAGGTTGTTGTTGAATTTGTTGGTGTTTTTCAATTTCGAGGTTGTTGTTGAATTTGTTGGTGTTTTTTCAATGTTGAAGTTGTTGTTGAATTTGTTGGTGTTTTTCAATGTTGAGGTTGTTGTTGTTTTTTCAATGTTCAGGTTGTTGTTGAATTGGTTGGTGTTTTTCAATGTTGAGGTTGTTGTGGTTTTTCAATGTTGAGGTTGTTGTTGTTTTTCAATGTTGAGGTTGTTGTTGAAATTTTTTGGTGTTTTCATTGTGAGGTTGTTGTTGAATTTGTTGGTGTTTTTCAATGTTGAGGTTGTTGTTGTTTTTCAATGTTGAGTTTGTTGTTGTATTGTTGGTGTTTTTCAATGTCGAGGTTGTTGTTGAATTTGTTGGTGTTTTTCAATTTTGAAGTTGTTTGTTGAATTTGTTGGTGTTTTTCAATGTTGAGGGTTGTTGCTGAATTTGTTTGGTGTTTTTAAATGTTGAGGTTGTTGTTGTTGAATTTGTTGGTGTTTTTCAATGTTGAGGTTGTTGTTGTTTTTCAATGTTGAGGTTGTTGTTGAATTTGTTGGTGTTTTTCAATTTTGAGATTGTTGTTGTTGTTCAATGTGGAGGTTGTTGTTGAATTTGTTGGTGTTTTTCAATGTTGAGGTTGTTGTTGAATTTGTTGGTGTTTTTCAATTGTTGAGGTTGTTGTTGTTTTTCAATGCTGAGGTTGTTGTTGAATTTGATGGTGTTTTTCAATGTCGAGGTTGTTGTTGAATTTGTTGGTGTTTTTCAATGTTGAAGTTGTTGTTGAATTTGTTGGTGTTTTTTTATGTTGAGGTTGTTGTTGTTTTTCAATGTTGAGGTTGTTGTTGAATTTGTTGGTGTTTTTTCAATGTTGAGGTTGTTGTTGTTTTTCAATGTTGAGGTTGTTGTTTAATTTGTTGGTGTTTTTCAATGTCGAGGTTGTTGTTGAATTTGTTGGTGTTTTTTCAATGTTGAAGTTGTTGTTGAATTTGTTGGTGTTTTTCAATGTTGAGGTTGCTGTTGAATTTGTTGGTGTTTTTAAATGTTGAGGTTGTTGTTGAATTTGTTGGTGTTTTTCAATGTTGAGGTTGTTGTTTGTTTTTCAATGTTGAGGTTGTTGTTGAATTTGTTGGTGTTTTTCAATGTTGAGGTTGTTGTTGTTTTTAAATGTTGAGGTTGTTGTTGAATTTGTTGGTGTTTTTCAATGTTGAGGTTGTTGTTGAATTTGTTGGTGTTTTTCAATGTTGAGGTTGTTGTTGTTTTTCAATGTCGAGGTTGTTGTTGAATTTGATGGTGGTTTTTCAATGTCGAGGTTGTTGTTGAATTTGCTGGTGTTTTTCAATGTTGAAGTTGTTGTTGACTTTGTTGGTGTTTTTTATGTTGAGATTGTTGTTGTTTTTCAATGTTGAGGTTGTTGTTGAAATTTGTTGGTGTTTTTCAATGTTGAGGTTGTTGTTGTTTTTCAATGTTGAGGTTGTTGTTATTTTTCAATGTTGAGGTTGTTTGTTGAATTTGTTGGTATTTTTTCAATGTTGAGGTTGTTGTTGTTTTTCAATGTTGAGGTTGTTGTTATTTTTCAATGTTGAGGTTGTTGTTGAATTTGTTGGTGTTTTTTCAATTTCGAGGTTGTTGTTGAATTTGTTGGTGTTTTTCAATGTTGAAGTTGTTGTTGAATTTGTTGGTGTTTTTCAATGTTGAGGTTGTTGTTGTTTTTCAACGTTGAGGTTGTTGTTGAATTTGTTGGTGTTTTTTCAATGTTGAGGTTGTTGTTGTTTTTCAATGCTGAGGTTGTTGTTGAATTTGTTGGTGTTTTTCAATGTTGAGGTTATTGCTGAATTTGTTGGTGTTTTTCAATGTTGAGGTTGTTGTTGTTTTTTCAATGTTGAGGTTGTTGTTGAATTTGTTGTTTGTTTTTTCAGTGTTGAGGTTGTTTGTTGTTTTTCAATGTTGATGTTGTTGTTGAATTTGTTGGTGTTTTTTCAATGTTGAGGTTGTTGTTGAATTTGTTGGTGTTTTTCAATGTTGAGGTTGTTGTTGTTTTTCAATGTTGAGGTTGTTGTTGAATTTGTTGGTGTTTTTCAATTTCGAGGTTGTTGTTGAATTTGTTGGTGTTTTTCAATGTTGAAGTTGTTGTTGAATTTGTTGGTGTTTTTCAATGTTGATGTTGTTGTTGTTTTTCAATGTTCAGGTTGTTGTTGAATTGGTTGGTGTTTTTCAATGTTGAGGTTGTTGTTGTTTTTTCCAATGTTGAGGTTGTTGTTGTTTTTCAATGCTGAGGTTGTTGTTGAATTTGTTGGTGTTTTTCAATGTTGAGGTTATTGCTGAATTTGTTGGTGTTTTTCAATGTTGAGGTTGTTGTTGTTTTTCAATGTTGAGGTGTTGTTGAATTTGTTGTTGTTTTTCAGTGTTGAGGTTGTTGTTGTTTTTCAATGTTGAGGTTGTTGTTGAATTTTGTTGGTGTTTTTTCAATGTTGAGGTTGTTGTTGAAATTTGTTGGTGTTTTTCAATGTTGAGGTTGTTGTTGTTTTTTCAATGTTGAGGTTGGTGTTGAATTTGTTGGTGTTTTTCAATTTCGAGGTTGTTGTTGAATTTGTTGGTGTTTTTTCAATGTTGAAGTTGTTGTTGAATTTGTTGGTGTTTTTCAATGTTGATGTTGTTGTTGTTTTTTCAATGTTTCAGGTTTGTTGTTGAATTGGTTGGTGTTTTTCAATGTTAGAGGTTGTTGTTGTTTTTCAATGTTGAGGTTGTTGCTGAATTTGTTGGTGTTTTTTAAATGTTGAGGTTGTTGTTGAATTTGTTGGTGTTTTTCAATGTTGAGGTTGTTGTTGTTTTTCAATGTTGAGGTTGTTGTTGAATTTGTTGGTGTTTTTCAATTTTGAGGTTGTTGTTGTTGTTCAATGTGGAGGTTGTTGTTGAATTTGTTGGTGTTTTTTCAATGTTGAGGTTGTTGTTGAATTTGTTGGTGTTTTTCAATGTTGAGGTTGTTGTTGTTTTTCAATGTTGAGGTTGTTGTTTAATTTGTTGGTGTTTTTCAATGTCGAGGTTGTTGTTGAATTTTGCTGGTGTTTTTCAATGTTGAAGTTGTTGTTGAATTTGTTGGTGATTTTTCAATGTTGAGGTTGCTGTTGAATTTGTTGGTGTTTTTTAAATGTTGAGGTTGTTGTTGAATTTGTTGGTGTTTTTCAATGTTGAGGTTGTGTTGTTGTTTTCAATGTTGAGGTTGTTGTTGAATTTGTTGGTGTTTTTCAATGTCGAGGTTGTTGTTGAATTTGCTGGTTTTTTTCAATGTTGAGGTTGTTGTTGTTTTTCAATGTCGAGGTTGTTGTTGAATTTGATGGTGTTTTTCAATGTCGAGGTTGTTGTTGAATTTGCTGGTGTTTTTCAATGTTGAAGTTGTTGTTGACTTTGTTGGTGTTTTTTATGTTGAGGTTGTTGTTGTTTTTCAATGTTGAGGTTGTTGTTGAATTTGTTGGTGTTTTTTCAATGTTGAGGTTGTTGTTGTTTTTCAATGTTGAGGTTGTTGTTATTTTTCAATGTTGAGGTTGTTGTTGAATTTGTTGGTATTTTTTCAATGTTGAGGTTGTTGTTGTTTTTCAATGTTGAGGTTGTTGTTATTTTTCAATGTTGAGGTTGTTGTTGAATTTGTTGGTGTTTTTCAATTTCGAGGTTGTTGTTGAATTTTGTTGGTGTTTTTCAATGTTGAAGTTGTTGTTGAATTTGTTGGTTGTTTTTCAATGTTGAGGTTGTTGTTGTTTTTTCAACGTTGAGGTTGTTGTTTAATTTGTTGGTGTTTTTCAATGTTGAGGTTGTTGTTGTTTTTCAATGCTGAGGTTGTTGTTGAATTTGTTGGTGTTTTTCAATGTTGAGGTTATTGCTGAATTTGTTGGTGTTTTTCAATGTTGAGGTTGTTGTTGTTTTTCAATGTTGAGGTTGTTGTTGAATTTGTTGTTGTTTTTCAGTGTTGAGGTTATTGTTGTTTTTCAATGTTGAGGTTGTTGTTGAATTTGTTGGTGTTTTTCAATGTTGAGGTTGTCGTTGAATTTGTTGGTGTTTTTCAATGTTTGAGGTTGTTGTGTTTTTCAATGTTGAGGTGTTGTGATTTGTTGGTGTATTTTTTTTTTTTTTTTTTTTTTTTGTTTTTTTTTTTCAATTTCCGAGGTTGTTGTTGAATTTGTTGGTGTTTTTCAATGTTGAAGTTGTTGTTGAATTTGTTGGTGTTTTTCAATGTTGATGTTGTTGTTGTTTTTCAATGCTCAGGTTGTTGTTGGAATTGGTTGGTGTTTTTCAATGTTGAGGTTGTTTGTTGTTTTTCAATGTTGAGGTTGTTGTTGTTTTTCAATGTTGAGGTTGTTGTTGAATTTGTTGGTGTTTTCATTGTTGAGGTTGTTGTTGAATTTGTTGGTGTTTTTCAATGTTGAGGTTGTTGTTGTTTTTCAATGTTGAGGTTGTTGTTGTATTTGTTGGTGTTTTTCAATGTTGAGGTTGTTGTAGTTTTTCAATGTTGAGGTTGGTTGTTGAATTTGTTGGTGTTTTTCAATGTCGAGGTTGTTGTTGAATTTGTTGGTGTTTTTTCAATGTTGAAGTTGTTGTTGAATTTGTTGGTTTTTTTTTCAATGTTGAGGTTGTTGTTGAATTTTGTTGGTGTTTTTTAAAATGCTGTGGTTGTTGTTGAATTTTGTTGGTGTTTTTCAATGTTGAGGTCGTTGTTGTTGTTCAATCTGGAGGTTGTTGTTGAATTTATTGGTGTTTTTCAATTGTTGAGGTTCTTGTTGAATTTGTTGGTGTTTTTCAATGTTGAGGTTGTTGTTATTGTTCAATGTGGAGGTTGTTGTTGAATTTGTTGGTGTTTTTCAATGTTGAGGTTGTTGGTTGAATTGGATGGTGTTTTTCAATGTCGATGTTGTTGTTGAATTTGTTGGTGTTTTTCAATGTTGAAGTGCTGTTGATTTGGTTGGTGTTTTTTATGTGAGGTTGTTGGTGTTTTTCAATGTTGAGGTTGTTGTTGAATTGGTTGGTGTTGTTCAATGTTGAGGTTGTTGTTGTTTTTCAATGTTGAGGTTGTTGTTGAAATTTGTTGGTGTTTTTCAATGTCGAGGTTGCTGTTGAATTTGTTGGTGTTTTTCAATGTTGAAGTTGTTGTTGAATTTGTTGGTGTTTTTCAATGTTGAGGTTGTTGTTGAATTTGTTGGTGTTTTTTTCAATGTTGAGGTGTTGTTGTTGTTTTTCAATGTTCAGGTTGTTGTTGAATTGGTTGGTGTTTTTCAATGTTGAGGTTGTTGTTGTTTTTCAATGTTGAGGTTGTTGTTGTTTTTCAATGTTGAGGTTGTTGTTGAATTTGTTGGTGTTTTCATTGTTGAGGTTGTTGTTGAATTTGTTGGTGTTTTTTCAATGTTGAGGTTGTTGTTGTTTTTCAATGTTGAGGTTGTTGTTGTATTTGTTGGTGTTTTTCAATGTCGAGGTTGTTGTTTGAATTTGTTGGTGTTTTTCAATGTTGAAGTTGTTGTTGAATTTGTTGGTGTTTTTCAATGTTGAGGTTGTTGCTGGAATTTGTTGGTATTTTTAAATGTTGAGGTTGTTGTTGAATTTGTTGGTGTTTTTCAATGTTGAGGTTGTTGTTGTTTTTCAATGTTGAGGTTGTTGTTGAATTTGTTGGTGTTTTTCAATTTTGAGGTTGTTGTTGTTGTTCAATGTGGAGGTTGTTGTTGAATTTGTTGGTGTTTTTCAATGTTTGAGGTTGTTGTTGAATTTGTTGGTGTTTTTCAATGTTGTGGTTGTTGTTGTTTTCAATGTTGAGGTTGTTGTTGAATTTGATGGTGTTTTTTCAATGTCGAGGTTGTTGTTGAATTGGTTGGTGTTTTTCAATGTTGAAGTTGTTGTTGAATTTGTTGGTGTTTTTTTATGTTGAGGTTGTTGTTGTTTTTCAATGTTGAGGTTGTTGTTGAATTTGTTGGTGTTTTTCAATGTTGAGGTTGTTGTTGTTTTTCAATGTTGAGGTTGTTGTTTAATTTGTTGGTGTTTTTCAATGTCGAGGTTGTTGTTGAATTTGTTGGTGTTTTTCAATGTTGAAGTTGTTGTTGAATTTGTTGGTGTTTTTCAATGTTGAGGTTGTTGTTGAATTTGTTGGTGTTTTTAAATGTTGAGGGTTGTTGTTGAATTTGTTGGTGTTTTTCAATGTTGAGGTTGTTGTTGTTTTTCAATGTTGAGGTTTGTTGTTGAATTTGCTGGTGTTTTTCAATGTTGAGGTTGTTGTTGTTTTTAAATGTTGAGGTTGTTGTTGAATTTGTTGGTGTTTTTCAATGTTGAGGTTGTTGATGAATTTGTTGGTGTTTTTCAATGTTGAGGTTGTTGTTGTTTTTCAATGTTGAGGTTGTTGTTGAATTTGTTGGTGTTTTTTCAATGTCGAGGTTGTTGTTGAATCTGCTGGTTTTTTTCAATGTTGAAGTTGTTGTTGACTTTGTTGGTGTTTTTCATGTTGAGGTTGTTGTTGTTTTTCAATGTTGAGGTTGTTGTTGAATTTATTGGTGTTTTTTCAATGTTGTGGTTGTTGTTGTTTTTTCAATGTTGAGGTTGTTGTTATTTTTCAATGTTGAGGTTGTTGTTGATTTTGTTGGTGTTTTTTCAATGTTGAGGTTGTTGTTGTTTTTCAATGTTGAGGTTGTTGTTGTTGTTTTTCAATGTTGAGGTTGTTGTTATTTTTCAATGTTGAGGTTGTTGTTGAATTTGTGTTGGTGTTTTTCAATTTCGAGGTTGTTGTTGAATTTGTTGGTGTTTTTTCAATCTTGAAGTTGTTGTTGAATTTGTTGGTGTTTTTCAATGTTGAGGTTGTTGTTGTTTTTCAATGTTGAGGTTGTTGTTGAATTTGTTGGTGTTTTTCAATGTTGAGGTTATTGTTGAATTTGTTGGTGTTTTTCAATGTTGAGGTTGTTGTTGTTTTTCAATGTTGAGGTTGTTGTTGAATTTGTTGGTGTTTTTCAATGTTGAGGTTGTTGTTGTTTTTCAATGTTGAGGTTGTTGTTGAATTTGTTGGTGTTTTTCAATGTTGAGGTTGTTGTTGAATTTGTTGGTGTTTTTCAATGTTGAGGTTGTTGTTGTTTTTCAATGTTGAGGTTGTTGTTGAATTTGTTGGTGTTTTTCAATTTCGAGGTTGTTGTTGAATTTGTTGGTGTTTTTCAATGTTGAAGTTGTTGTTGAATTTGATGGTGTTTTTCAATGTTGAGGTTGTTGTTGTTTTTCAAGGTTCAGGTTGTTGTTTGAATTGGTTGGTGTTTTTCAATGTTGAGGTTGTTGTTGTTTTTCAATGTTGAGGTTGTTGTTGTTTTTCAATGTTGAGGTTGTTGTTGAATTTGTTCGTGTTTTCATTGTTGAGGTTGTTGAATTTGTTGGTGTTTTTCAATGTTGAGGTTGCTGTTGTTTTTCAATGTTGAGGTTGTTGTTGAATTTGTTGGTGTTTTTCAATGTTGAGGTTGTTGTTGTTTTTCAATGCTGAGGTTGTTGTTGAATCTGTTGGTGTTTTTGAATGTTGAGGTTGTTGTTGAATTTCTTGGTGTTTTTCAATGTTGAGGTTGTTGTTGTTTTTTCAATGTTGAGGTTGTTGTTGAATTTGATGGTGTTTTTCAATGTTGAGGGTTGTTGTTGTTTTTCAATGTTGAGGGTTGTTGTTGAATTTGTTGGTGTTTTTCAATGTTGTGGTTGTTTGTTGAATTTGTTGGCGTTTTTAAATGTTGAGGTTTATGTTGAAATTTGTTGGTGTTTTTCAATGTTGGGGCTGTTGTTGAATTTGTTGGTGTTTTTCAATGTTGAGGTTGTTGTTGTTTTTCAATGTTGAGGTTGTTGTTGAATTTGTTGGTGTTTTTCAATGTTGAAGTTGTTGTTGAATTTGTTGGTGTTTTTCAATGTTGAGGTTGTTGTTGTTTTTCAATGTTCAGGTTGTTGTTGATTTGGTTGGTGTTTTTCAATGTTGAGGTTGTTGTTGTTTTTTCAATGTTGAGGTTGTTGTTGTTTTTTCAATGTTGAGGTTGTTGTTGAATTTGTTGGTGTTTTTAAATGTTGAGGTTGTTGTTGAATTTGTTGGGGTTTTTCAATGTTGAGGTTGTTGTTGTTTTTCAATGTTGAGGTAGTTGTTGAATTTGTTGGTGTTTTTTCAATGTTGAGGTTGTTGTTGTTTTTAAATGTTGAGGTTGTTGTTGAATTTGTTGGTGTTTTTCAATGTTGAGGTTGTTGTTGAATTTGTTGGTGTTTTTCAATGTTGAGGTTGTTGTTGTTTTTCAATGTCGAGGTTGTTGTTGAATTTGATGGTGTTTTTCAATGTCGAGGTTGTTGTTGAATTTTGCTGGTGTTTTTCAATGTTGAAGTTGTTTGTTGACTTTGTTGGTGTTTTTTTATGTTGAGATTGTTATTGTTTTTCAATGTTGAGGTTGTTGTTGAATTTGTTGGTGTTTTTCAATGTTGAGGTTGTTGTTGTTTTTTTCAATGTTGAGGTTGTTGTTATTTTTCAATGTTGAGGTTGTTGTTGAATTTGTTGGTGTTTTTCAATGTTGAGGTTGTTGTTGTTTTTCAATGTTGAGGTTGTTGTTATTTTTCAATGTTGAGGTTGTTGTTGAATTTGTTGGTGTTTTTTCAATTTCGAGGTTGTTGTTGAATTTGTTGATGTTTTTCAATGTTGAAGTTGTTGTTGAATTTGTTGGTGTTTTTCAATGTTGAGGTTGTTGTTGTTTTTCAATGTTGAAGGTTGTTGTTGAATTTGTTGGTGTTTATCAATGTTGAGGTTGTTGTTGTTTTTGAATACTGAGGTTGTTGTTGAATTTGTTGGTGTTTTTCAATGTTGAGGTTATTGTTGAATTTGTTGGTGTTTTTCAATGTCGAGGTTGTTGTTGAATTTGTTGGTGTTTTTCAATGTTGAAGTTGTTGTTGAATTTGTTGGTGTTTTTCAATGTTGAGGTTGTTGTTGAATTTGTTGGTGTTTTTAAATGTTGAGGTTGTTGTTGAATTTGTTGGTGTTTTTCAATGTTGAGGTTGTTGTTGTTTTTCAATGTTGAGGTTGTTGTTGAATTTGCTGGTGTTTTTCAATGTTGAGGTTGTTGTTGTTTTTAAATGTTGAGGTTGTTGTTGAATTTGTTGGTGTTTTTCAATGTTGAGGTTGTTGATGAATTTGTTGGTGTTTTTCAATGTTGAGGTTGTTGTTGTTTTTCAATGTTGAGGTTGTTGTTGAATTTGTTGGTGTTTTTCAATGTCGAGGTTGTTGTTGAATCTGCTGGTTTTTTTCAATGTTGAAGTTGTTGTTGACTTTGTTGGTGTTTTTCATGTTGAGGTTGTTGTTGTTTTTCAATGTTGAGGTTGTTGTTGAATTTATTGGTGTTTTTCAATGTTGTGGTTGTTGTTGTTTTTCAATGTTGAGGTTGTTGTTATTTTTCAATGTTGAGGTTGTTGTTGATTTTGTTGGTGTTTTTCAATGTTGAGGTTGTTGTTGTTTTTCAATGTTGAGGTTGTTGTTGTTTTTCAATGTTGAGGTTGTTGTTATTTTTCAATGTTGAGGTTGTTGTTGAATTTGTTGGTGTTTTTCAATTTCGAGGTTGTTGTTGAATTTGTTGGTGTTTTTCAATCTTGAAGTTGTTGTTGAATTTGTTGGTGTTTTTCAATGTTGAGGTTGTTGTTGTTTTTCAATGTTGAGGTTGTTGTTGAATTTGTTGGTGTTTTTCAATGTTGAGGTTATTGTTGAATTTGTTGGTGTTTTTCAATGTTGAGGTTGTTGTTGTTTTTCAATGTTGAGGTTGTTGTTGAATTTGTTGGTGTTTTTCAATGTTGAGGTTGTTGTTGTTTTTCAATGTTGAGGTTGTTGTTGAATTTGTTGGTGTTTTTCAATGTTGAGGTTGTTGTTGAATTTGTTGGTGTTTTTCAATGTTGAGGTTGTTGTTGTTTTTCAATGTTGAGGTTGTTGTTGAATTTGTTGGTGTTTTTCAATTTCGAGGTTGTTGTTGAATTTGTTGGTGTTTTTCAATGTTGAAGTTGTTGTTGAATTTGATGGTGTTTTTCAATGTTGAGGTTGTTGTTGTTTTTCAAGGTTCAGGTTGTTGTTGAATTGGTTGGTGTTTTTCAATGTTGAGGTTGTTGTTGTTTTTCAATGTTGAGGTTGTTGTTGTTTTTCAATGTTGAGGTTGTTGTTGAATTTGTTCGTGTTTTCATTGTTGAGGTTGTTGAATTTGTTGGTGTTTTTCAATGTTGAGGTTGCTGTTGTTTTTCAATGTTGAGGTTGTTGTTGAATTTGTTGGTGTTTTTCAATGTTGAGGTTGTTGTTGTTTTTCAATGCTGAGGTTGTTGTTGAATCTGTTGGTGTTTTTGAATGTTGAGGTTGTTGTTGAATTTCTTGGTGTTTTTCAATGTTGAGGTTGTTGTTGTTTTTCAATGTTGAGGTTGTTGTTGAATTTGATGGTGTTTTTCAATGTTGAGGTTGTTGTTGTTTTTCAATGTTGAGGTTGTTGTTGAATTTGTTGGTGTTTTTCAATGTTGTGGTTGTTTGTTGAATTTGTTGGCGTTTTTAAATGTTGAGGTTTATGTTGAATTTGTTGGTGTTTTTCAATGTTGGGGCTGTTGTTGAATTTGTTGGTGTTTTTCAATGTTGAGGTTGTTGTTGTTTTTCAATGTTGAGGTTGTTGTTGAATTTGTTGGTGTTTTTCAATGTTGAAGTTGTTGTTGAATTTGTTGGTGTTTTTCAATGTTGAGGTTGTTGTTGTTTTTCAATGTTCAGGTTGTTGTTGATTTGGTTGGTGTTTTTCAATGTTGAGGTTGTTGTTGTTTTTCAATGTTGAGGTTGTTGTTGTTTTTCAATGTTGAGGTTGTTGTTGAATTTGTTGGTGTTTTTAAATGTTGAGGTTGTTGTTGAATTTGTTGGTGTTTTTCAATGTTGAGGTTGTTGTTGTTTTTCAATGTTGAGGTAGTTGTTGAATTTGTTGGTGTTTTTCAATGTTGAGGTTGTTGTTGTTTTTAAATGTTGAGGTTGTTGTTGAATTTGTTGGTGTTTTTCAATGTTGAGGTTGTTGTTGAATTTGTTGGTGTTTTTCAATGTTGAGGTTGTTGTTGTTTTTCAATGTCGAGGTTGTTGTTGAATTTGATGGTGTTTTTCAATGTCGAGGTTGTTGTTGAATTTGCTGGTGTTTTTCAATGTTGAAGTTGTTGTTGACTTTGTTGGTGTTTTTTATGTTGAGATTGTTATTGTTTTTCAATGTTGAGGTTGTTGTTGAATTTGTTGGTGTTTTTCAATGTTGAGGTTGTTGTTGTTTTTCAATGTTGAGGTTGTTGTTATTTTTCAATGTTGAGGTTGTTGTTGAATTTGTTGGTGTTTTTCAATGTTGAGGTTGTTGTTGTTTTTCAATGTTGAGGTTGTTGTTATTTTTCAATGTTGAGGTTGTTGTTGAATTTGTTGGTGTTTTTCAATTTCGAGGTTGTTGTTGAATTTGTTGATGTTTTTCAATGTTGAAGTTGTTGTTGAATTTGTTGGTGTTTTTCAATGTTGAGGTTGTTGTTGTTTTTCAATGTTGAAGGTTGTTGTTGAATTTGTTGGTGTTTATCAATGTTGAGGTTGTTGTTGTTTTTGAATACTGAGGTTGTTGTTGAATTTGTTGGTGTTTTTCAATGTTGAGGTTATTGTTGAATTTGTTGGTGTTTTTCAATGTCGAGGTTGTTGTTGAATTTGTTGGTGTTTTTCAATGTTGAAGTTGTTGTTGAATTTGTTGGTGTTTTTCAATGTTGAGGTTGTTGTTGAATTTGTTGGTGTTTTTAAATGTTGAGGTTGTTGTTGAATTTGTTGGTGTTTTTCAATGTTGAGGTTGTTGTTGTTTTTCAATGTTGAGGTTGTTGTTGAATTTGCTGGTGTTTTTCAATGTTGAGGTTGTTGTTGTTTTTAAATGTTGAGGTTGTTGTTGAATTTGTTGGTGTTTTTCAATGTTGAGGTTGTTGATGAATTTGTTGGTGTTTTTCAATGTTGAGGTTGTTGTTGTTTTTCAATGTTGAGGTTGTTGTTGAATTTGTTGGTGTTTTTCAATGTCGAGGTTGTTGTTGAATCTGCTGGTTTTTTTCAATGTTGAAGTTGTTGTTGACTTTGTTGGTGTTTTTCATGTTGAGGTTGTTGTTGTTTTTCAATGTTGAGGTTGTTGTTGAATTTATTGGTGTTTTTCAATGTTGTGGTTGTTGTTGTTTTTCAATGTTGAGGTTGTTGTTATTTTTCAATGTTGAGGTTGTTGTTGATTTTGTTGGTGTTTTTCAATGTTGAGGTTGTTGTTGTTTTTCAATGTTGAGGTTGTTGTTGTTTTTCAATGTTGAGGTTGTTGTTATTTTTCAATGTTGAGGTTGTTGTTGAATTTGTTGGTGTTTTTCAATTTCGAGGTTGTTGTTGAATTTGTTGGTGTTTTTCAATCTTGAAGTTGTTGTTGAATTTGTTGGTGTTTTTCAATGTTGAGGTTGTTGTTGTTTTTCAATGTTGAGGTTGTTGTTGAATTTGTTGGTGTTTTTCAATGTTGAGGTTATTGTTGAATTTGTTGGTGTTTTTCAATGTTGAGGTTGTTGTTGTTTTTCAATGTTGAGGTTGTTGTTGAATTTGTTGGTGTTTTTCAATGTTGAGGTTGTTGTTGTTTTTCAATGTTGAGGTTGTTGTTGAATTTGTTGGTGTTTTTCAATGTTGAGGTTGTTGTTGAATTTGTTGGTGTTTTTCAATGTTGAGGTTGTTGTTGTTTTTCAATGTTGAGGTTGTTGTTGAATTTGTTGGTGTTTTTCAATTTCGAGGTTGTTGTTGAATTTGTTGGTGTTTTTCAATGTTGAAGTTGTTGTTGAATTTGATGGTGTTTTTCAATGTTGAGGTTGTTGTTGTTTTTCAAGGTTCAGGTTGTTGTTGAATTGGTTGGTGTTTTTCAATGTTGAGGTTGTTGTTGTTTTTCAATGTTGAGGTTGTTGTTGTTTTTCAATGTTGAGGTTGTTGTTGAATTTGTTCGTGTTTTCATTGTTGAGGTTGTTGAATTTGTTGGTGTTTTTCAATGTTGAGGTTGCTGTTGTTTTTCAATGTTGAGGTTGTTGTTGAATTTGTTGGTGTTTTTCAATGTTGAGGTTGTTGTTGTTTTTCAATGCTGAGGTTGTTGTTGAATCTGTTGGTGTTTTTGAATGTTGAGGTTGTTGTTGAATTTCTTGGTGTTTTTCAATGTTGAGGTTGTTGTTGTTTTTCAATGTTGAGGTTGTTGTTGAATTTGATGGTGTTTTTCAATGTTGAGGTTGTTGTTGTTTTTCAATGTTGAGGTTGTTGTTGAATTTGTTGGTGTTTTTCAATGTTGTGGTTGTTTGTTGAATTTGTTGGCGTTTTTAAATGTTGAGGTTTATGTTGAATTTGTTGGTGTTTTTCAATGTTGGGGCTGTTGTTGAATTTGTTGGTGTTTTTCAATGTTGAGGTTGTTGTTGTTTTTCAATGTTGAGGTTGTTGTTGAATTTGTTGGTGTTTTTCAATGTTGAAGTTGTTGTTGAATTTGTTGGTGTTTTTCAATGTTGAGGTTGTTGTTGTTTTTCAATGTTCAGGTTGTTGTTGATTTGGTTGGTGTTTTTCAATGTTGAGGTTGTTGTTGTTTTTCAATGTTGAGGTTGTTGTTGTTTTTCAATGTTGAGGTTGTTGTTGAATTTGTTGGTGTTTTTAAATGTTGAGGTTGTTGTTGAATTTGTTGGTGTTTTTCAATGTTGAGGTTGTTGTTGTTTTTCAATGTTGAGGTAGTTGTTGAATTTGTTGGTGTTTTTCAATGTTGAGGTTGTTGTTGTTTTTAAATGTTGAGGTTGTTGTTGAATTTGTTGGTGTTTTTCAATGTTGAGGTTGTTGTTGAATTTGTTGGTGTTTTTCAATGTTGAGGTTGTTGTTGTTTTTCAATGTCGAGGTTGTTGTTGAATTTGATGGTGTTTTTCAATGTCGAGGTTGTTGTTGAATTTGCTGGTGTTTTTCAATGTTGAAGTTGTTGTTGACTTTGTTGGTGTTTTTTATGTTGAGATTGTTATTGTTTTTCAATGTTGAGGTTGTTGTTGAATTTGTTGGTGTTTTTCAATGTTGAGGTTGTTGTTGTTTTTCAATGTTGAGGTTGTTGTTATTTTTCAATGTTGAGGTTGTTGTTGAATTTGTTGGTGTTTTTCAATGTTGAGGTTGTTGTTGTTTTTCAATGTTGAGGTTGTTGTTATTTTTCAATGTTGAGGTTGTTGTTGAATTTGTTGGTGTTTTTCAATTTCGAGGTTGTTGTTGAATTTGTTGATGTTTTTCAATGTTGAAGTTGTTGTTGAATTTGTTGGTGTTTTTCAATGTTGAGGTTGTTGTTGTTTTTCAATGTTGAAGGTTGTTGTTGAATTTGTTGGTGTTTATCAATGTTGAGGTTGTTGTTGTTTTTGAATACTGAGGTTGTTGTTGAATTTGTTGGTGTTTTTCAATGTTGAGGTTATTGTTGAATTTGTTGGTGTTTTTCAATGTTGAGGTTGCTGTTGTTTTTCAATGTTGAGGTTGTTGTTGAATTTGTTGGTGTTTTTCAATGTTGAAGTTGTTGTTTTTCAATGTTGAGGTTGTTGTTGAATTTGTTGGTGTTTTTCAATGTTGAGGTTGTTGTTGAATTTGTTGGTGTTTTTCAATGTTGAGGTTGTTGTTGTTTTTCAATGTCGAGGTTGTTGTTGAATTTGTTGGTGTTTTTCAATGTTGAAGTTGTTGTTGAATTTGTTGGTGTTTTTTATGTTGAGGTTGTTGTTGTTTTTCAATGTTGAGGTTGTTGTTGAATTTGTTGGTGTTTTTCAATGTTGAGTTTGTTGTTGTTTTTCAATGATGAGGTTGTTGTTGAATTTGTTGTTGTTTTTCAATGTCGAGGTTGCTGTTGAATTTGTTGGTGTTTTTCAATGTTGAAGTTGTTGTTGAATTTGTTGGTGTTTTTCAATGTTGAGGTTGTTGTTGAATTTGTTGGTGTTTTTCAATGTTGAGGTTGTTGTTGTTTTTCAATGTTCAGGTTGTTGTTGAATTGGTTGGTGTTTTTCAATGTTGAGGTTGTTGTTGTTTTTCAATGTTGAGGTTGTTGTTGTTTTTCAATGTTGAAGTTGTTGTTGAATTGGTTGGTGTTTTCATTGTTGAGGTTGTTGTTGAATTTGTTGGTGTTTTTCAATGTTGAGGTTGTTGTTGTTTTTCAATGTTGAGGTTGTTGTTGTATTTGTTGGTGTTTTTCAATGGCGAGGTTGTTGTTGAATTTGTTGGTGTTTTTCAATGTTGAAGTTGTTGTTGAATTTGTTGGTGTTTTTCAATTTTGAGGTTGTTGCTGAATTTGTTGGTGTTTTTAAATGTTGAGGTTGTTGTTGAATTTGTTGGTGTTTTTCAATGTTGAACTTGTTGTTGTTTTTCAATGTTGAGGTTGTTGTTGAATTTGTTGGTGTTTTTCAATTTTGAGGTTGTTGTTGTTGTTCAATGTGGAGGTTGTTGTTGAATTTGTTGGTGTTTTTCAATGTTGAGGTTGTTGTTGAATTTGTTGGTGTTTTTCAATGTTGAAGTTGTTGTTGTTTTTCAATGTTGAGGTTGTTGTTGAACTTGATGGTGTTTTTCAATGTCGAGGTTGTTGTTGAATTGGTTGGTGTTTTTCAATGTTGAAGTTGTTGTTGAATTTGTTGGTGTTTTTTATGTTGAGGTTGTTGTTGTTTTTCAATGTTGAGGTTGTTGTTGAATTTGTTGGTGTTTTTCAATGTTGAGGTTGTTGTTGTTTTTCAATGTTGAAGTTGTTGTTTAATTTGTTGGTGTTTTTCAATGTCGAGGTTGTTGTTGAATTTGTTGGTGTTTTTCAATGTTGAAGTTGTTGTTGAATTTGTTGGTGTTTTTCAATGTTGAGGTTGTTGTTGAATTTGTTGGTGTTTTTAAATGTTGAGGTTGTTGTTGAATTTGTTGGTGTTTTTCAATGTTGAGGTTGTTGTTGTTTTTCAATGTTGAGGTTGTTGTTGAATTTGTTGGTGTTTTTCAATGTTGAGGTTGTTGTTGTTTTTAAATGTTGAGGTTGTTGTTGAATTTGTTGGTGTTTTTCAATGTTGAGGTTGTTGTTGAATTTGTTGGTGTTTTTCAATGTTGAGGTTGTTGTTGTTTTTCAATGTTGAGGTTGTTGTAGAATTTGTTGGTGTTTTTCAATGTCGAGGTTGTTGTTGAATTTGCTGGTGTTTTTCAATGTTGAAGTTGTTGACTTTGTTGGTGTTTTTCATGTTGAGGTTGTTGTTGTTTTTCAAAGTTGAGGTTGTTGTTGAATTTGTTGGTGTTTTTCAATGTTGAGGTTGTTGTTGTTTTTCAATGTTGAGGTTGTTGTTATTTTTCAACGTTGAGGTTGTTGTTGATTTTGTTGGTGTTTTTCAATGTTGAGGTTGTTGTTGTTTTTCAATGTTGAGGTTGTTGTTGTTTTTCAATGTTGAGGTTGTTATTTTTCAATGTTGAGGTTGTTGTTGAATTTGTTGGTGTTTTTCAATTTCGAGGTTGTTGTTGAATTTGTTGGTGTTTTTCAATCTTGAAGTTGTTGTTGAATTTGTTGGTGTTTTTCAATGTTGAGGTTGTTGTTGTTTTTCAACGTTGAGGTTGTTGTTGAATTTGTTGGTGTTTTTCAATGTTGAGGTTGTTGTTGTTTTTCAATGTTGAGGTTGTTGTTGAATTTGTTGGTGTTTTTCAATGTTGAGGTTGTTGTTGTTTTTCAATGTTGAGGTTGTTGTTGAATTTGTTGGTGTTTTTCAATGTTGAGGTTGTTGTTGAATTTGTTGGTGTTTTTCAATGTTGAGGTTGTTGTTGTTTTTCAATGTTGAGGTTGTTGTTGAATTTGTTGGTGTTTTTCAATTTCGAGGTTGTTGTTGAATTTGTTGGTGTTTTTCAATGTTGAAGTTGTTGTTGAATTTGATGGTGTTTTTCAATGTTGAGGTTGTTGTTGTTTTTCAAGGTTCTGGTTGTTGTTGAATTGGTTGGTGTTTTTCAATGTTGAGGTTGTTGCTGTTTTTCAATGTTGAGGTTGTTGTTGTTTTTCAATGTTGACGTTGTTGTTGAATTTGTTGGTGTTTTCATTGTTGAGGTTGTTGTTGAATTTGTTGGTGTTTTTCAATGTTGAGGTTGCTGTTGTTTTTCAGTGTTGAGGTTGTTGTTGAATTTGTTGGTGTTTTTCAATGTTGAGGTTGTTGTTGTTTTTCAATGCTCAGGTTGTTGTTGAATTTGTTGGTGTTTTTGAATGTTGAGGTTGTTGTTGAATTTCTTGGTGTTTTTCAATGTTGAGGTTGTTGTTGTTTTTCAATGTTGAGGTTGTTGTTGAATTTGATGGTGTTTTTCAATGTTGAGGTTGTTGTTGTTTTTCAATGTTGAGGTTGTTGTTGAATTTGTTGTTTTTTTTTCAAATGTTGTGGTTGTTGTTGAATTTGTTGGCGATTTTCAATGTTGAAGTTGTTGTTGAATTTGTTGGTGTTTTTCAATGTTGAGGTTGTTGTTGAATTTGTTGGTGTTTTTCAATGTTGAGGTTGTTGTTGTTTTTCAATGTTCAGGTTGTTGTTGAATTGGTTGGTGTTTTTCAATGATGAGGTTGTTGTTGTTTTTCAATGTTGAGGTTGTTGTTGTTTTTCAATGTTGAGGTTGTTGTTGAATTTGTTGGTGTTTTCATTGTTGAGGTTGTTGTTGAATTTGTTGGTGTTTTTTATGTTGAGGTCGTTGTTGTTTTTCAATGTTGAGGTTGTTGTTGAATTTGTTGGTGTTTTTCAATGTTGAGGTTGTTGTTGTTTTTCAATGTTGAGGTTGTTGTTTAATTTGTTGGTGTTTTTCAATGTCGAGGTTGTTGTTGAATTTGGTGGTGTTTTTCAATGTTGAAGTTGTTGTTGAATTTGTTGGTGTTTTTCAATGTTGAGGTTGTTGTTGAATTTGTTGGTGTTTTTAAATGTTGAGGTTGTTGTTGAATTTGTTGGTGTTTTTCAATGTTGAATTTGTTGGTGTTTTTCAATGTTGAGGTTGTTGTTGAATTTGTTGGTGTTTTTCAATGTTGAGGTTGTTGTTGTTTTTCAATGTTAAGGTTGTTGTTGAATTTGTTGGTGTTTTTCAATGTCGAGTTTGTTGTTGAATTTGCTGGTGTTTTTCAATGTTGAAGTTGTTGTTGACTTTGTTGGTGTTTTTCATGTTGAGGTTGTTGTTGTTTTTCAATGTTGAGGTTGTTGTTGAATTTGTCGGTGTTTTTCAATGTTGAGGTTGTTGTTGTTTTTCAATGTTGAGGTTGTTGTTATTTTTCACTGTTGAGGTTGTTGTTGATTTTGTTGGTGTTTTTCAATGTTGAGGTTGTTGTTGTTTTTCAATGTTGAGGTTGTTGTTGTTTTTCAATGTTGAGGTTGTTGTTATTTTTCAATGTTGAGGTTGTTGTTGAATTTGTTGGTGTTTTTCAATTTGGAGGTTGTTGTTGAATTTGTTGGTGTTTTTCAATCTTGAAGTTGTTGTTGAATTTGTTGGTGTTTTTCAATGTTGAGGTTGTTGTTGTTTTTCAACGTTGAGGTTGTTGTTGAATTTGTTGCTGTTTTTCAATGTTGAGGTTGTTGTTGTTTTTCAATGCTGAGGTTGTTGTTGAATTTGTTGGTGTTTTTCAATGTTGAGGTTATTGTTGAATTTGTTGGTGTTTTTCAATGTTGAGGTTGTTGTTGTTTTTCAATGTTGAGGTTGTTGTTGAATTTGTTGGTGTTTTTCAATGTTGAGGTTGTTGTTGTTTTTCAATGTTGAGGTTGTTGTTGAATTTGTTGGTGTTTTTCAATGTTGAGGTTGTTGTTGAATTTGTTGGTGTTTTTCAATGTTGAGGTTGTTGTTGTTTTTCAATGTTGAGGTTGTTTGTTGAATTTGTTGGCGTTTTTCAATTTCGAGGTTGTTGTTGAATTTGTTGGTGTTTTTCAATGTTGAAGTTGTTGTTGAATTTGATGGTGTTTTTCAATGTTGAGGTTGTTGTTGTTTTTCAAGGTTCAGGTTGTTGTTGAATTGGTTGGTGTTTTTCAATGTTGAGGTTGTTGTTGTTTTTCAATGTTGAGGTTGTTGTTGTTTTTCAATGTTGAGGTTGATGTTGAATTTGTTGGTGTTTTCATTGTTGAGGTTGTTGTTGAATTTGTTGGTGTTTTTCAATGTTGAGGTTGCTGTTGTTTTTCAATGTTGAGGTTGTTGTTGAATTTGTTGGTGTTTTTCAATGTTGAGGTTGTTGTTGTTTTTCAATGCTGAGGTTGTTGTTGAATTTGTTGGTGTTTTTGAATGTTGAGGTTGTTGTTGAATTTCTTGGTGTTTTTCAATGTTGAGGTTGTTGTTGTTTTTCAATGTTGAGGTAGTTGTTGAATTTGATGGTGTTTTTCAATGTTGAGGTTGTTGTTGTTTTTCAATGTTGAGGTTGTTGTTGAATTTGTTGGTGTTTTTCAATGTTGTGGTTGTTGTTGAATTTGTTGGCGTTTTTAAATGTTGAGGTTTATGTTGAATTTGTTGGTGTTTTTCAATGTTGGGTCTGTTGTTGAATTTGTTGGTGTTTTTCAATGTTGAGGTTGTTGTTGTTTTTCAATGTTGAGGTTGTTGTTGAATTTGTTGGTGTTTTTCAATGTTGAAGTTGTTGTTGAATTTGTTGGTGTTTTTCAATGTTGAGGTTGTTGTTGTTTTTCAATGTTCAGGTTGTTGTTGATTTGGTTGGTGTTTTTCAATGTTGAGGTTGTTGTTGTTTTTCAATGTTGAGGTTGTTGTTGTTTTTCAATGTTGAGGTTGTTGTTGAATTTGTTGGTGTTTTTAAATGTTGAGGTTGTTGTTGAATTTGTTGGTGTTTTTCAATGTTGAGGTTGTTGTTGTTTTTCAATGTTGAGGTAGTTGTTGAATTTGTTGGTGTTTTTCAATGTTGAGGTTGTTGTTGTTTTTAAATGTTGAGGTTGTTGTTGAATTTGTTGGTGTTTTTCAATGTTGAGGTTGTTGTTGAATTTGTTGGTGTTTTTCAATGTTGAGGTTGTTGTTGTTTTTCAATGTCGAGGTTGTTGTTGAATTTGATGGTGTTTTTCAATGTCGAGGTTGTTGTTGAATTTGCTGGTGTTTTTCAATGTTGAAGTTGTTGTTGACTTTGTTGTTGTTTTTTATGTTGAGATTGTTGTTGTTTTTCAATGTTGAGGTTGTTGTTGTTTTTCAATGTTGAGGTTGTTGTTATTTTTCAATGTTGAGGTTGTTGTTTAATTTGTTGGTGTTTTTCAATGTCGAGGTTGTTGTTGAATTTGGTGGTGTTTTTCAATGTTGAAGTTGTTGTTGAATTTGTTGGTGTTTTTCAATGTTGAGGTTGTTGTTGAATTTGTTGGTGTTTTTAAATGTTGAGGTTGTTGTTGAATTTGTTGGTGTTTTTCAATGTTGAGGTTGTTGTTGTTTTTCAATGTTGAGGTTGTTGTTGAATTTGTTGGTGTTTTTCAATGTTGAGGTTGTTGTTGTTTTTAAATGTTGAGGTTGTTGTTGAATTTGTTGGTGTTTTTCAATGTTGAGGTTGTTGAATTTGTTGGTGTTTTTCAATGTTGAGGTTGTTGTTGTTTTTCAATGTTAAGGTTGTTGTTGAATTTGTTGGTGTTTTTCAATGTCGAGGTTGTTGTTGAATTTGCTGGTGTTTTTCAATGTTGAAGTTGTTGTTGACTTTGTTGGTGTTTTTCATGTTGAGGTTGTTGTTGTTTTTCAATGTTGAGGTTGTTGTTGAATTTGTCGGTGTTTTTCAATGTTGAGGTTGTTGTTGTTTTTCAATGTTGAGGTTGTTGTTATTTTTCACTGTTGAGGTTGTTGTTGATTTTGTTGGTGTTTTTCAATGTTGAGGTTGTTGTTGTTTTTCAATGTTGAGGTTGTTGTTGTTTTTCAATGTTGAGGTTGTTGTTATTTTTCAATGTTGAGGTTGTTGTTGAATTTGTTGGTGTTTTTCAATTTGGAGGTTGTTGTTGAATTTGTTGGTGTTTTTCAATCTTGAAGTTGTTGTTGAATTTGTTGGTGTTTTTCAATGTTGAGGTTGTTGTTGTTTTTCAACGTTGAGGTTGTTGTTGAATTTGTTGCTGTTTTTCAATGTTGAGGTTGTTGTTGTTTTTCAATGCTGAGGTTGTTGTTGAATTTGTTGGTGTTTTTCAATGTTGAGGTTATTGTTGAATTTGTTGGTGTTTTTCAATGTTGAGGTTGTTGTTGTTTTTCAATGTTGAGGTTGTTGTTGAATTTGTTGGTGTTTTTCAATGTTGAGGTTGTTGTTGTTTTTCAATGTTGAGGTTGTTGTTGAATTTGTTGGTGTTTTTCAATGTTGAGGTTGTTGTTGAATTTGTTGGTGTTTTTCAATGTTGAGGTTGTTGTTGTTTTTCAATGTTGAGGTTGTTGTTGAATTTGTTGGCGTTTTTCAATTTCGAGGTTGTTGTTGAATTTGTTGGTCTTTTTCAATGTTGAAGTTGTTGTTGAATTTGATGGTGTTTTTCAATGTTGAGGTTGTTGTTGTTTTTCAAGGTTCAGGTTGTTGTTGAATTGGTTGGTGTTTTTCAATGTTGAGGTTGTTGTTGTTTTTCAATGTTGAAGTTGTTGTTGTTTTTCAATGTTGAGGTTGATGTTGAATTTGTTGGTGTTTTCATTGTTGAGGTTGTTGTTGAATTTGTTGGTGTTTTTCAATGTTGAGGTTGCTGTTGTTTTTCAATGTTGAGGTTGTTGTTGAATTTGTTGGTGTTTTTCAATGTTGAGGTTGTTGTTGTTTTTCAATGCTGAGGTTGTTGTTGAATTTGTTGGTGTTTTTGAATGTTGAGGTTGTTGTTGAATTTCTTGGTGTTTTTCAATGTTGAGGTTGTTGTTGTTTTTCAATGTTGAGGTAGTTGTTGAATTTGATGGTGTTTTTCAATGTTGAGGTTGTTGTTGTTTTTCAATGTTGAGGTTGTTGTTGAATTTGTTGGTGTTTTTCAATGTTGTGGTTGTTGTTGAATTTGTTGGCGTTTTTAAATGTTGAGGTTTATGTTGAATTTGTTGGTGTTTTTCAATGTTGGGGCTGTTGTTGAATTTGTTGGTGTTTTTCAATGTTGAGGTTGTTGTTGTTTTTCAATGTTGAGGTTGTTGTTGAATTTGTTGGTGTTTTTCAATGTTGAAGTTGTTGTTGAATTTGTTGGTGTTTTTCAATGTTGAGGTTGTTGTTGTTTTTCAATGTTCAGGTTGTTGTTGATTTGGTTGGTGTTTTTCAATGTTGAGGTTGTTGTTGTTTTTCAATGTTGAGGTTGTTGTTGTTTTTCAATGTTGAGGTTGTTGTTGAATTTGTTGGTGTTTTTAAATGTTGAGGTTGTTGTTGAATTTGTTGGTGTTTTTCAATGTTGAGGTTGTTGTTGTTTTTCAATGTTGAGGTAGTTGTTGAATTTGTTGGTGTTTTTCAATGTTGAGGTTGTTGTTGTTTTTAAATGTTGAGGTTGTTGTTGAATTTGTTGGTGTTTTTCAATGTTGAGGTTGTTGTTGAATTTGTTGGTGTTTTTCAATGTTGAGGTTGTTGTTGTTTTTCAATGTCGAGGTTGTTGTTGAATTTGATGGTGTTTTTCAATGTCGAGGTTGTTGTTGAATTTGCTGGTGTTTTTCAATGTTGAAGTTGTTGTTGACTTTGTTGTTGTTTTTTATGTTGAGATTGTTGTTGTTTTTCAATGTTGAGGTTGTTGTTGTTTTTCAATGTTGAGGTTGTTGTTATTTTTCAATGTTGAGGTTGTTGTTGAATTTGTTGGTGTTTTTCAATGTTGAGGTTGTTGTTGTTTTTCAATGTTGAGGTTGTTGTTGAATTTGTTGGTGTTTTTCAATGTTGAGGTTGTTGTTGTTTTTCAATGTTGAGGTTGTTGTTTAATTTGTTGGTGTTTTTCAATGTCGAGGTTGTTGTTGAATTTGGTGGTGTTTTTCAATGTTGAAGTTGTTGTTGAATTTGTTGGTGTTTTTCAATGTTGAGGTTGTTGTTGAATTTGTTGGTGTTTTTAAATGTTGAGGTTGTTGTTGAATTTGTTGGTGTTTTTCAATGTTGAGGTTGTTGTTGTTTTTCAATGTTGAGGTTGTTGTTGAATTTGTTGGTGTTTTTCAATGTTGAGGTTGTTGTTGTTTTTAAATGTTGAGGTTGTTGTTGAATTTGTTGGTGTTTTTCAATGTTGAGGTTGTTGTTGAATTTGTTGGTGTTTTTCAATGTTGAGGTTGTTGTTGTTTTACAATGTTAAGGTTGTTGTTGAATTTGTTGGTGTTTTTCAATGTCGAGGTTGTTGTTGAATTTGCTGGTGTTTTTCAATGTTGAAGTTGTTGTTGACTTTGTTGGTGTTTTTCATGTTGAGGTTGTTGTTGTTTTTCAATGTTGAGGTTGTTGTTGAATTTGTCGGTGTTTTTCAATGTTGAGGTTGTTGTTGTTTTTCAATGTTGAGGTTGTTGTTATTTTTCAATGTTGAGGTTGTTGTTGATTTTGTTGGTGTTTTTCAATGTTGAGGTTGTTGTTGTTTTTCAATGTTGAGGTTGTTGTTGTTTTTCAATGTTGAGGTTGTTGTTATTTTTCAATGTTGAGGTTGTTGTTGAATTTGTTGGTGTTTTTCAATTTGGAGGTTGTTGTTGAATTTGTTGGTGTTTTTCAATCTTGAAGTTGTTGTTGAATTTGTTGGTGTTTTTCAATGTTGAGGTTGTTGTTGTTTTTCAACGTTGAGGTTGTTGTTGAATTTGTTGCTGTTTTTCAATGTTGAGGTTGTTGTTGTTTTTCAATGCTGAGGTTGTTGTTGAATTTGTTGGTGTTTTTCAATGTTGAGGTTATTGTTGAATTTGTTGGTGTTTTTCAATGTTGAGGTTGTTGTTGTTTTTCAATGTTGAGGTTGTTGTTGAATTTGTTGGTGTTTTTCAATGTTGAGGTTGTTGTTGTTTTTCAATGTTGAGGTTGTTGTTGAATTTGTTGGTGTTTTTCAATGTTGAGGTTGTTGTTGAATTTGTTGGTGTTTTTCAATGTTGAGGTTGTTGTTGTTTTTCAATGTTGAGGTTGTTGTTGAATTTGTTGGCGTTTTTCAATTTCGAGGTTGTTGTTGAATTTGTTGGTGTTTTTCAATGTTGAAGTTGTTGTTGAATTTGATGGTGTTTTTCAATGTTGAGGTTGTTGTTGTTTTTCAAGGTTCAGGTTGTTGTTGAATTGGTTGGTGTTTTTCAATGTTGAGGTTGTTGTTGTTTTTCAATGTTGAGGTTGTTGTTGTTTTTCAATGTTGAGGTTGTTGTTGAATTTGATGGTGTTTTCATTGTTGAGGTTGTTTTTGAATTTGTTGGTGTTTTTCAATGTTGAGGTTGCTGTTGTTTTTCAATGTTGAGGTTGTTGTTGAATTTGTTGGTGTTTTTCAATGTTGAGGTTGTTGTTGTTTTTCAATGCTGAGGTTGTTGTTGAATTTGTTGGTGTTTTTGAATGTTGAGGTTGTTGTTGAATTTCTTGGTGTTTTTCAATGTTGAGGTTGTTGTTGTTTTTCAATGTTGAGGTTGTTGTTGAATTTGATGGTGTTTTTCAATGTTGAGGTTGTTGTTGTTTTTCAATGTTGAGGTTGTTGTTGAATTTGTTGGTGTTTTTCAATGTTGTGGTTGTTGTTGAATTTGTTGGCGTTTTTAAATGTTGAGGTTTATGTTGAATTTGTTGGTGTTTTTCAATGTTGGGGCTGTTGTTGAATTTGTTGGTGTTTTTCAATGTTGAGGTTGTTGTTGTTTTTCAATGTTGAGGTTGTTGTTGAATTTGTTGGTGTTTTTCAATGTTGAAGTTGTTGTTGAATTTGTTGGTGTTTTTCAATGTTGAGGTTGTTGTTGTTTTTCAATGTTCAGGTTGTTGTTGATTTGGTTGGTGTTTTTCAATGTTGAGGTTGTTGTTGTTTTTCAATGTTGAGGTTGTTGTTGTTTTTCAATGTTGAGGTTGTTGTTGAATTTGTTGGTGTTTTTAAATGTTGAGGTTGTTGTTGAATTTGTTGGTGTTTTTCAATGTTGAGGTTGTTGTTGTTTTTCAATGTTGAGGTAGTTGTTGAATTTGTTGGTGTTTTTCAATGTTGAGGTTGTTGTTGTTTTTAAATGTTGAGGTTGTTGTTGAATTTGTTGGTGTTTTTCAATGTTGAGGTTGTTGTTGAATTTGTTGGTGTTTTTCAATGTTGAGGTTGTTGTTGTTTTTCAATGTCGAGGTTGTTGTTGAATTTGATGGTGTTTTTCAATGTCGAGGTTGTTGTTGAATTTGCTGGTGTTTTTCAATGTTGAAGTTGTTGTTGACTTTGTTGTTGTTTTTTATGTTGAGATTGTTGTTGTTTTTCAATGTTGAGGTTGTTGTTGAACTGTTGGTGTTTTTCAATGTTGAGGTTGTTGTTGTTTTTCAATGTTGAGGTTGTTGTTATTTTTCAATGTTGAGGTTGTTGTTGAATTTGTTGGTGTTTTTCAATGTTGAGGTTGTTGTTGTTTTTCAATGTTGAGGTTGTTGTTATTTTTCAATGTTGAGGTTGTTGTTGAATTTGTTGGTGTTTTTCAATTTCGAGGTTGTTGTTGAATTTGTTGGTGTTTTTCAATGTTGAAGTTGTTGTGGAATTTGTTGGTGTTTTTCAATGTTGAGGTTGTTGTTGTTTTTCAATGTTGAAGGTTGTTGTTGAATTTGTTGGTGTTTTTCAATGTTGAGGTTGTTGTTGTTTTTCAATGCTGAGGTTGTTATTGAATTTGTTGTTGTTTTTCAATGTTGAGGTTATTGTTGAATTTGTTGGTGTTTTTCAATGTTGAGGTTGCTGTTGTTTCTCAATGTTGAGGTTGTTGTTGAATTTGTTGGTGTTTTTCAATGTTGAGGTTGTTGTTTTTCAATGTTGAGGTTGTTGTTGAATTTGTTGGTGTTTTTCAATGTTGAGTTTGTTGTTGAATTTGTTGGTGTTTTTCAATGTTGAGGTTGTTGTTGTTTTTCAATGTTGAGGTTGTGGTTGAATTTGTTGGTGTTTTTCAATTTCGAGGTTGTTGTTGAATTTGTTGGTGTTTTTCAATGTTGAAGGTGTTGTTGAATTTGTTGGTGTTTTTCAATGTTGAGGTTGTTGTTGTTTTTCAATGTTCAGGTTGTTGTTGAATTGGTTGGTGTTTTTCAATGTTGAGGTTGTTGTTGTTTTTCAATGTTGAGATTGTTGTTGTTTTTCAATGTTGAGTTTGTTGTTGAATTTGTTGGTGTTTTCATTGTTGAGGTTGTTGTTGAATTTCTTGGTGTTTTTCAATGTTGAGGTTGTTGTTGTTTTTCAATGCTGGGGATGTTGTTGAATTTGTTGGTGTTTTTCAATGTTGAGGTTGTTGTTGAATTTGTTGGTGATTTTCAATGTTGAGGTTGTTGTTGTTTTTCAATGTTCAGGTTGTTGTTGAATTGGTTGGTGTTTTTCAATGTTGAGGTTGTTGTTGTTTTTCAATGTTGAGGTTGTTGTTGTTTTCAATGTTGAGGTTGTTGTTGAATTTGTTGGTGTTTTCATTGTTGAGGTTGTTGTTCAATTTGTTGGTGTTTTTCAATGTTGAGGTTGTTGTTGTTTTTCAATGTTGAGGTTGTTGTTGTATTTGTTGGTGTTTTTCAATGTCGAGGTTGTTGTTGAATTTGTTGGTGTTTTTCAATGTTGAAGTTGTTGTTGAATTTGTTGGTGTTTTTCAATGTTGAGGTTGTTGTTGAATTTGTTGGTGTTTTTCAATGTTGAGGTTGTTGTTGAATTTGTTGGTGTTTTTCAATGTTGAGGTTGTTGTTGTTTTTCAATGTTGAGGTTGTTGTTGTAGTTGTTTGTGTTTTTCAATGTCGAGGTTGTTGTTGAATTTGTTGGTGTTTTTCAATGTTGAAGTTGTTGTTGAATTTGTTGGTGTTTTTCAATGTTGAGGTTGTTGTTGAATTTGTTGGTGTTTTTCAATGTTGAGGTTGTTGTTGTTTTTCAATGTTGAGGTTGTTGTTGTATTTGTTGGTGTTTTTCAATGTCGAGGTTGTTGTTGAATTTGTTGGTGTTTTTCAATGTTGAAGTTGTTGTTGAATTTGTTGGTGTTTTTCAATGTTGAGGTTGTTGTTGAATTTGTTGGTGTTTTTCAATGTTGAGGTTGTTGTTGAATTTGTTGGTGTTTTTCAATGTTGAGGTTGTTGTTGTTTTTCAATGTTGTGGTTGTTGTTGTATTTGTTGGTGTTTTTCAATGTCGAGGTTGTTGTTGAATTTGTTGGTGTTTTTCAATGTTGAAGTTGTTGTTGAATTTGTTGGTGTTTTTCAATGTTGAGGTTGTTGATGAATTTGTTGGCGTTTTTAAATGTTGAGGTTTATGTTGAATTTGTTGGTGTTTTTCAATGTGGAGGTTGTTGTTGAATTTGTTGGTGTTTTTCAATGTTGAGGCTGTTGTTGTTTTTCAATGTTGAGGTTGTTGTTGAATTTGTTGGTGTTTTTCAATTTCGAGGTTGTTGTTGAATTGGTTGGTGTTTTTCAATGTTGAGGTTGTTGTTGTTTTTCAATGTTGAGGTTGTTGTTGTTTTTCAATGTTGAGGTTGTTGTTGAATTTGTTGGTGTTTTCATTGTTGAGGTTGTTGTTGAATTTGTTGGTGTTTTTCAATGTTGAGGTTGTTGTTGTTTTTCAATGTTGAGGTTGTTGTTGTATTTGTTGGTGTTTTTCAATGTCGAGGTTGTTGTTGAATTTGTTGGTGTTTTTCAATGTTGAAGTTGTTGTTGAATTTGTTGGTGTTTTTCAATGTTGAGGTTGTTGCTGAATTTATTGGTGTTTTTAAATGTTGAGGTTGTTGTTGAATTTGTTGGTGTTTTTCAATGTTGAGGTTGTTGTTGTTTTTGAATGTTGAGGTTGTTGTTGAATTTGTTGGTGTTTTTCAATTTTGAGGTTTTTGTTGTTGTTCAATGTGGAGGTTGTTGTTGAATTTGTTGGTGTTTTTCAATGTTGAGGTTGTTGTTGAATTTGTTGGTGTTTTTCAATGTTGAGGTTGTTGTTGTTTTTCAATGCTGAGGTTGTTGTTGAATTTGATGGTGTTTTTCAATGTCGAGGTTGTTGTTGAATTTGTTGGTGTTTTTCAATGTTGAGGTTGTTGTTGAATTTGTTGGTGTTTTTCAATGTTGAGGTTGTTGTTGTTTTTCAATGTTGAGGTTATTGTTGAATGTGTTGGTGTTTTTCAATGTTGAGGTTGTTGATGAATTTGTTGGCGTTTTTAAATGTTGAGGTTTATGTTGAATTTGTTGGTGTTTTTCAATGTTGAGGTTGTTGTTGAATTTGTTGGTGTTTTTCAATGTTGAGGCTGTTGTTGTTTTTCAATGTTGAGGTTGTTGTTGAATTTGTTGGTGTTTTTCAATTTCGAGGTTGTTGTGGAATTTGTTGGTGTTTTTCAATGTTGAGGTTGTTGATGAATTTGTTGGCGTTTTTAAATGTTGAGGTTTATGTTGAATTTGTTGGTGTTTTTCAATGTTGAGGTTGTTGTTGAATTTGTTGGTGTTTTTCAATGTTGAGGCTGTTGTTGTTTTTCAATGTTGAGGTTGTTGTTGAATTTGTTGGTGTTTTTCAATTTCGAGGTTGTTGTTGAATTTTTTGGTGTTTTTCAATGTTGAAGTTGTTGTTGAATTTGTTGGTGTTTTTCAATGTTGAGGTTGTTGTTATTGTTCAATGTGGAGGTTGTTGTTGAATTTGTTGGTGTTTTTCAATGTTGAGGTTGTTGTTGAATTGGATGGTGTTTTTCAATGTCGAGGTTGTTGTTGAATTTGTTGGTGTTTTCCAATGTTGAAGAAATTGTTGAATTTGTTGGTGTTTTTTATGTTGAGGTTGTTGTTGTTTTTCAATGTTGAGGTTGTTGTTGAATTTGTTGGTGTTTTTCAATGTTGAGGTTGTTGCTGTTTTTCAATGTTGAGGTTGTTGTTGAATTTGTTGGTGTTTTTCAATGTCGAGGTTGCTGTTGAATTTGTTGGTGTTTTTCAATGTTGAAGTTGTTGTTGAATTTGTTGGTGTTTTTCAATGTTGAGGTTGTTGTTGAATTTGTTGGTGTTTTTAAATGTTGAGGTTGTTGTTGAATTTGCTGGTGTTTTTCGATGTTGAGGTTGTTGTTGTTTTTCAATGTTGAGGTTGTTGTTGAATTTGTTGGTGTTTTTCAATGTTGAGGTTGTTGTTGAATTTCTTGGTGTTTTCATTGTTGAGGTTGTTGTTGAATTTGTTGGTGTTTTTCAATGTTGAGGTTGTTGTTGTTTTTCAATGTTGAGGTTGTTGTTGTTTTTCAATGTTCAGGTTGTTGTTGAATTGGTTGGTGTTTTTCAATGTTGAGGTTGTTGTTGTTTTTCAATGTTGAGGTTGTTGTTGTTTTCAATGTTGAGGTTGTTGTTGAATTTGTTGGTGTTTTCATTGTTGAGGTTGTTGTTCAATTTGTTGGTGTTTTTCAATGTTGAGGTTGTTGTTGTTTTTCAATGTTGAGGTTGTTGTTGTATTTGTTGGTGTTTTTCAATGTCGAGGTTGTTGTTGAATTTGTTGGTGTTTTTCAATGTTGAAGTTGTTGTTGAATTTGTTGGTGTTTTTCAATGTTGAGGTTGTTGTTGAATTTGTTGGTGTTTTTCAATGTTGAGGTTGTTGTTGAATTTGTTGGTGTTTTTCAATGTTGAGGTTGTTGTTGTTTTTCAATGTTGAGGTTGTTGTTGTAGTTGTTTGTGTTTTTCAATGTCGAGGTTGTTGTTGAATTTGTTGGTGTTTTTCAATGTTGAAGTTGTTGTTGAATTTGTTGGTGTTTTTCAATGTTGAGGTTGTTGTTGAATTTGTTGGTGTTTTTCAATGTTGAGGTTGTTGTTGTTTTTCAATGTTGAGGTTGTTGTTGTATTTGTTGGTGTTTTTCAATGTCGAGGTTGTTGTTGAATTTGTTGGTGTTTTTCAATGTTGAAGTTGTTGTTGAATTTGTTGGTGTTTTTCAATGTTGAGGTTGTTGTTGAATTTGTTGGTGTTTTTCAATGTTGAGGTTGTTGTTGAATTTGTTGGTGTTTTTCAATGTTGAGGTTGTTGTTGTTTTTCAATGTTGTGGTTGTTGTTGTATTTGTTGGTGTTTTTCAATGTCGAGGTTGTTGTTGAATTTGTTGGTGTTTTTCAATGTTGAAGTTGTTGTTGAATTTGTTGGTGTTTTTCAATGTTGAGGTTGTTGATGAATTTGTTGGCGTTTTTAAATGTTGAGGTTTATGTTGAATTTGTTGGTGTTTTTCAATGTGGAGGTTGTTGTTGAATTTGTTGGTGTTTTTCAATGTTGAGGCTGTTGTTGTTTTTCAATGTTGAGGTTGTTGTTGAATTTGTTGGTGTTTTTCAATTTCGAGGTTGTTGTTGAATTGGTTGGTGTTTTTCAATGTTGAGGTTGTTGTTGTTTTTCAATGTTGAGGTTGTTGTTGTTTTTCAATGTTGAGGTTGTTGTTGAATTTGTTGGTGTTTTCATTGTTGAGGTTGTTGTTGAATTTGTTGGTGTTTTTCAATGTTGAGGTTGTTGTTGTTTTTCAATGTTGAGGTTGTTGTTGTATTTGTTGGTGTTTTTCAATGTCGAGGTTGTTGTTGAATTTGTTGGTGTTTTTCAATGTTGAAGTTGTTGTTGAATTTGTTGGTGTTTTTCAATGTTGAGGTTGTTGCTGAATTTATTGGTGTTTTTAAATGTTGAGGTTGTTGTTGAATTTGTTGGTGTTTTTCAATGTTGAGGTTGTTGTTGTTTTTGAATGTTGAGGTTGTTGTTGAATTTGTTGGTGTTTTTCAATTTTGAGGTTTTTGTTGTTGTTCAATGTGGAGGTTGTTGTTGAATTTGTTGGTGTTTTTCAATGTTGAGGTTGTTGTTGAATTTGTTGGTGTTTTTCAATGTTGAGGTTGTTGTTGTTTTTCAATGCTGAGGTTGTTGTTGAATTTGATGGTGTTTTTCAATGTCGAGGTTGTTGTTGAATTTGTTGGTGTTTTTCAATGTTGAGGTTGTTGTTGAATTTGTTGGTGTTTTTCAATGTTGAGGTTGTTGTTGTTTTTCAATGTTGAGGTTATTGTTGAATTTGTTGGTGTTTTTCAATGTTGAGGTTGTTGATGAATTTGTTGGCGTTTTTAAATGTTGAGGTTTATGTTGAATTTGTTGGTGTTTTTCAATGTTGAGGTTGTTGTTGAATTTGTTGGTGTTTTTCAATGTTGAGGCTGTTGTTGTTTTTCAATGTTGAGGTTGTTGTTGAATTTGTTGGTGTTTTTCAATGTTGAGGTTGTTGTTGTTTTTCAATGTTGAGGTTGTTGTTGTAGTTGTTTGTGTTTTTCAATGTCGAGGTTGTTGTTGAATTTGTTGGTGTTTTTCAATGTTGAAGTTGTTGTTGAATTTGTTGGTGTTTTTCAATGTTGAGGTTGTTGTTGAATTTGTTGGTGTTTTTCAATGTTGAGGTTGTTGTTGTTTTTCAATGTTGAGGTTGTTGTTGTATTTGTTGGTGTTTTTCAATGTCGAGGTTGTTGTTGAATTTGTTGGTGTTTTTCAATGTTGAAGTTGTTGTTGAATTTGTTGGTGTTTTTCAATGTTGAGGTTGTTGTTGAATTTGTTGGTGTTTTTCAATGTTGAGGTTGTTGTTGAATTTGTTGGTGTTTTTCAATGTTGAGGTTGTTGTTGTTTTTCAATGTTGTGGTTGTTGTTGTATTTGTTGGTGTTTTTCAATGTCGAGGTTGTTGTTGAATTTGTTGGTGTTTTTCAATGTTGAAGTTGTTGTTGAATTTGTTGGTGTTTTTCAATGTTGAGGTTGTTGATGAATTTGTTGGCGTTTTTAAATGTTGAGGTTTATGTTGAATTTGTTGGTGTTTTTCAATGTGGAGGTTGTTGTTGAATTTGTTGGTGTTTTTCAATGTTGAGGCTGTTGTTGTTTTTCAATGTTGAGGTTGTTGTTGAATTTGTTGGTGTTTTTCAATTTCGAGGTTGTTGTTGAATTGGTTGGTGTTTTTCAATGTTGAGGTTGTTGTTGTTTTTCAATGTTGAGGTTGTTGTTGTTTTTCAATGTTGAGGTTGTTGTTGAATTTGTTGGTGTTTTCATTGTTGAGGTTGTTGTTGAATTTGTTGGTGTTTTTCAATGTTGAGGTTGTTGTTGTTTTTCAATGTTGAGGTTGTTGTTGTATTTGTTGGTGTTTTTCAATGTCGAGGTTGTTGTTGAATTTGTTGGTGTTTTTCAATGTTGAAGTTGTTGTTGAATTTGTTGGTGTTTTTCAATGTTGAGGTTGTTGCTGAATTTATTGGTGTTTTTAAATGTTGAGGTTGTTGTTGAATTTGTTGGTGTTTTTCAATGTTGAGGTTGTTGTTGTTTTTGAATGTTGAGGTTGTTGTTGAATTTGTTGGTGTTTTTCAATGTCGAGGTTGCTGTTGAATTTGTTGGTGTTTTTCAATGTTGAGGTTGTTGCTGTTTTTCAATGTTGAGGTTGTTGTTGAATTTGTTGGTGTTTTTCAATGTCGAGGTTGCTGTTGAATTTGTTGGTGTTTTTCAATGTTGAAGTTGTTGTTGAATTTGTTGGTGTTTTTCAATGTTCAGGTTGTTGTTGAATTGGTTGGTGTTTTTCAATGTTGAGGTTGTTGTTGTTTTTCAATGTTGAGGTTGTTGTTGTTTTCAATGTTGAGGTTGTTGTTGAATTTGTTGGTGTTTTCATTGTTGAGGTTGTTGTTCAATTTGTTGGTGTTTTTCAATGTTGAGGTTGTTGTTGTTTTTCAATGTTGAGGTTGTTGTTGTATTTGTTGGTGTTTTTCAATGTCGAGGTTGTTGTTGAATTTGTTGGTGTTTTTCAATGTTGAAGTTGTTGTTGAATTTGTTGGTGTTTTTCAATGTTGAGGTTGTTGTTGAATTTGTTGGTGTTTTTCAATGTTGAGGTTGTTGTTGAATTTGTTGGTGTTTTTCAATGTTGAGGTTGTTGTTGTTTTTCAATGTTGAGGTTGTTGTTGTAGTTGTTTGTGTTTTTCAATGTCGAGGTTGTTGTTGAATTTGTTGGTGTTTTTCAATGTTGAAGTTGTTGTTGAATTTGTTGGTGTTTTTCAATGTTGAGGTTGTTGTTGAATTTGTTGGTGTTTTTCAATGTTGAGGTTGTTGTTGTTTTTCAATGTTGAGGTTGTTGTTGTATTTGTTGGTGTTTTTCAATGTCGAGGTTGTTGTTGAATTTGTTGGTGTTTTTCAATGTTGAAGTTGTTGTTGAATTTGTTGGTGTTTTTCAATGTTGAGGTTGTTGTTGAATTTGTTGGTGTTTTTCAATGTTGAGGTTGTTGTTGAATTTGTTGGTGTTTTTCAATGTTGAGGTTGTTGTTGTTTTTCAATGTTGTGGTTGTTGTTGTATTTGTTGGTGTTTTTCAATGTCGAGGTTGTTGTTGAATTTGTTGGTGTTTTTCAATGTTGAAGTTGTTGTTGAATTTGTTGGTGTTTTTCAATGTTGAGGTTGTTGATGAATTTGTTGGCGTTTTTAAATGTTGAGGTTTATGTTGAATTTGTTGGTGTTTTTCAATGTGGAGGTTGTTGTTGAATTTGTTGGTGTTTTTCAATGTTGAGGCTGTTGTTGTTTTTCAATGTTGAGGTTGTTGTTGAATTTGTTGGTGTTTTTCAATTTCGAGGTTGTTGTTGAATTGGTTGGTGTTTTTCAATGTTGAGGTTGTTGTTGTTTTTCAATGTTGAGGTTGTTGTTGTTTTTCAATGTTGAGGTTGTTGTTGAATTTGTTGGTGTTTTCATTGTTGAGGTTGTTGTTGAATTTGTTGGTGTTTTTCAATGTTGAGGTTGTTGTTGTTTTTCAATGTTGAGGTTGTTGTTGTATTTGTTGGTGTTTTTCAATGTCGAGGTTGTTGTTGAATTTGTTGGTGTTTTTCAATGTTGAAGTTGTTGTTGAATTTGTTGGTGTTTTTCAATGTTGAGGTTGTTGCTGAATTTATTGGTGTTTTTAAATGTTGAGGTTGTTGTTGAATTTGTTGGTGTTTTTCAATGTTGAGGTTGTTGTTGTTTTTGAATGTTGAGGTTGTTGTTGAATTTGTTGGTGTTTTTCAATTTTGAGGTTTTTGTTGTTGTTCAATGTGGAGGTTGTTGTTGAATTTGTTGGTGTTTTTCAATGTTGAGGTTGTTGTTTAATTTGTTGGTGTTTTTCAATGTTGAGGTTGTTGTTGTTTTTCAATGCTGAGGTTGTTGTTGAATTTGATGGTGTTTTTCAATGTCGAGGTTGTTGTTGAATTTGTTGGTGTTTTTCAATGTTGAGGTTGTTGTTGAATTTGTTGGTGTTTTTCAATGTTGAGGTTGTTGTTGTTTTTCAATGTTGAGGTTGTTGATGAATTTGTTGGCGTTTTTAAATGTTGAGGTTTATGTTGAATTTGTTGGTGTTTTTCAATGTTGAGGTTGTTGTTGAATTTGTTGGTGTTTTTCAATGTTGAGGCTGTTGTTGTTTTTCAATGTTGAGGTTGTTGTTGAATTTGTTGGTGTTTTTCAATTTCGAGGTTGTTGTGGAATTTGTTGGTGTTTTTCAATGTTGAGGTTGTTGATGAATTTGTTGGCGTTTTTAAATGTTGAGGTTTATGTTGAATTTGTTGGTGTTTTTCAATGTTGAGGTTGTTGTTGAATTTGTTGGTGTTTTTCAATGTTGAGGCTGTTGTTGTTTTTCAATGTTGAGGTTGTTGTTGAATTTGTTGGTGTTTTTCAATTTCGAGGTTGTTGTTGAATTTTTTGGTGTTTTTCAATGTTGAAGTTGTTGTTGAATTTGTTGGTGTTTTTCAATGTTGAGGTTGTTGTTATTGTTCAATGTGGAGGTTGTTGTTGAATTTGTTGGTGTTTTTCAATGTTGAGGTTGTTGTTGAATTGGATGGTGTTTTTCAATGTCGAGGTTGTTGTTGAATTTGTTGGTGTTTTCCAATGTTGAAGAAATTGTTGAATTTGTTGGTGTTTTTTATGTTGAGGTTGTTGTTGTTTTTCAATGTTGAGGTTGTTGTTGAATTTGTTGGTGTTTTTCAATGTTGAGGTTGTTGCTGTTTTTCAATGTTGAGGTTGTTGTTGAATTTGTTGGTGTTTTTCAATGTCGAGGTTGCTGTTGAATTTGTTGGTGTTTTTCAATGTTGAAGTTGTTGTTGAATTTGTTGGTGTTTTTCAATGTTGAGGTTGTTGTTGAATTTGTTGGTGTTTTTAAATGTTGAGGTTGTTGTTGAATTTGCTGGTGTTTTTCGATGTTGAGGTTGTTGTTGTTTTTCAATGTTGAGGTTGTTGTTGAATTTGTTGGTGTTTTTCAATGTTGAGGTTGTTGTTGAATTTCTTGGTGTTTTCATTGTTGAGGTTGTTGTTGAATTTGTTGGTGTTTTTCAATGTTGAGGTTGTTGTTGTTTTTCAATGTTGAGGTTGTTGTTGTTTTTCAATGTTCAGGTTGTTGTTGAATTGGTTGGTGTTTTTCAATGTTGAGGTTGTTGTTGTTTTTCAATGTTGAGGTTGTTGTTGTTTTCAATGTTGAGGTTGTTGTTGAATTTGTTGGTGTTTTCATTGTTGAGGTTGTTGTTCAATTTGTTGGTGTTTTTCAATGTTGAGGTTGTTGTTGTTTTTCAATGTTGAGGTTGTTGTTGTATTTGTTGGTGTTTTTCAATGTCGAGGTTGTTGTTGAATTTGTTGGTGTTTTTCAATGTTGAAGTTGTTGTTGAATTTGTTGGTGTTTTTCAATGTTGAGGTTGTTGTTGAATTTGTTGGTGTTTTTCAATGTTGAGGTTGTTGTTGAATTTGTTGGTGTTTTTCAATGTTGAGGTTGTTGTTGTTTTTCAATGTTGAGGTTGTTGTTGTAGTTGTTTGTGTTTTTCAATGTCGAGGTTGTTGTTGAATTTGTTGGTGTTTTTCAATGTTGAAGTTGTTGTTGAATTTGTTGGTGTTTTTCAATGTTGAGGTTGTTGTTGAATTTGTTGGTGTTTTTCAATGTTGAGGTTGTTGTTGTTTTTCAATGTTGAGGTTGTTGTTGAATTTGTTGGTGTTTTTCAATGTGGAGGTTGTTGTTGAATTTGTTGGTGTTTTTCAATGTTGAGGCTGTTGTTGTTTTTCAATGTTGAGGTTGTTGTTGAATTTGTTGGTGTTTTTCAATTTCGAGGTTGTTGTTGAATTGGTTGGTGTTTTTCAATGTTGAGGTTGTTGTTGTTTTTCAATGTTGAGGTTGTTGTTGTTTTTCAATGTTGAGGTTGTTGTTGAATTTGTTGGTGTTTTCATTGTTGAGGTTGTTGTTGAATTTGTTGGTGTTTTTCAATGTTGAGGTTGTTGTTGTTTTTCAATGTTGAGGTTGTTGTTGTATTTGTTGGTGTTTTTCAATGTCGAGGTTGTTGTTGAATTTGTTGGTGTTTTTCAATGTTGAAGTTGTTGTTGAATTTGTTGGTGTTTTTCAATGTTGAGGTTGTTGCTGAATTTATTGGTGTTTTTAAATGTTGAGGTTGTTGTTGAATTTGTTGGTGTTTTTCAATGTTGAGGTTGTTGTTGTTTTTGAATGTTGAGGTTGTTGTTGAATTTGTTGGTGTTTTTCAATTTTGAGGTTTTTGTTGTTGTTCAATGTGGAGGTTGTTGTTGAATTTGTTGGTGTTTTTCAATGTTGAGGTTGTTGTTGAATTTGTTGGTGTTTTTCAATGTTGAGGTTGTTGTTGTTTTTCAATGCTGAGGTTGTTGTTGAATTTGATGGTGTTTTTCAATGTCGAGGTTGTTGTTGAATTTGTTGGTGTTTTTCAATGTTGAGGTTGTTGTTGAATTGGTTGGTGTTTTTCAATGTTGAGGTTGTTGTTGTTTTTCAATGTTGAGGTTATTGTTGAATTTGTTGGTGTTTTTCAATGTTGAGGTTGTTGATGAATTTGTTGGCGTTTTTAAATGTTGAGGTTTATGTTGAATTTGTTGGTGTTTTTCAATGTTGAGGTTGTTGTTGAATTTGTTGGTGTTTTTCAATGTTGAGGCTGTTGTTGTTTTTCAATGTTGAGGTTGTTGTTGAATTTGTTGGTGTTTTTCAATGTTGAGGTTGTTGTTGTTTTTTCAATGTTGAGGTTGTTGTTGTAGTTGTTTGTGTTTTTCAATGTCGAGGTTGTTGTTGAATTTGTTGGTGTTTTTCAATGTTGAAGTTGTTGTTGAATTTGTTGGTGTTTTTCAATGTTGAGGTTGTTGTTGAATTTGTTGGTGTTTTTCAATGTTGAGGTTGTTGTTGTTTTTCAATGTTGAGGTTGTTGTTGTATTTGTTGGTGTTTTTTCAATGTCGAGGTTGTTGTTGAATTTGTTGGTGTTTTTCAATGTTGAAGTTGTTGTTGAATTTGTTGGTGTTTTTCAATGTTGAGGTTGTTGTTGAATTTGTTGGTGTTTTTTCAATGTTGAGGTTGTTGTTGAATTTGTTGGTGTTTTTCAATGTTGAGGTTGTTGTTGTTTTTCAATGTTGTGGTTGTTGTTGTATTTGTTGGTGTTTTTCAATGTCGAGGTTGTTGTTGAATTTGTTGGTGTTTTTCAATGTTGAAGTTGTTGTTGAATTTGTTGGTGTTTTTCAATGTTGAGGTTGTTGATGAATTTGTTGGCGTTTTTAAATGTTGAGGTTTATGTTGAATTTGTTGGTGTTTTTTCAATGTGGAGGTTGTTGTTGAATTTGTTGGTGTTTTTTCAATGTTGAGGCTGTTGTTGTTTTTCAATGTTGAGGTTGTTGTTGAATTTGTTGGTGTTTTTCAATTTCGAGGTTGTTGTTGAATTGGTTGGTGTTTTTCAATGTTGAGGTTGTTGTTGTTTTTCAATGTTGAGGTTGTTGTTGTTTTTCAATGTTGAGGTTGTTGTTGAATTTGTTGGTGTTTTCATTGTTGAGGTTGTTGTTGAATTTGTTGGTGTTTTTTCAATGTTGAGGTTGTTGTTGTTTTTCAATGTTGAGGTTGTTGTTGTATTTGTTGGTGTTTTTCAATGTCGAGGTTGTTGTTGAATTTGTTGGTGTTTTTCAATGTTGAAGTTGTTGTTGAATTTGTTGGTGTTTTTCAATGTTGAGGTTGTTGCTGAATTTATTGGTGTTTTTAAATGTTGAGGTTGTTGTTGAATTTGTTGGTGTTTTTCAATGTTGAGGTTGTTGTTGTTTTTGAATGTTGAGGTTGTTGTTGAATTTGTTGGTGTTTTTCAATGTCGAGGTTGCTGTTGAATTTGTTGGTGTTTTTCAATGTTGAGGTTGTTGCTGTTTTTCAATGTTGAGGTTGTTGTTGAATTTGTTGGTGTTTTTCAATGTCGAGGGTTGCTGTTGAATTTGTTGGTGTTTTTCAATGTTGAAGTTGTTGTTGAATTTGTTGGTGTTTTTCAATGTTGAGGTTGTTGTTGAATTTGTTGGTGTTTTTAAATGTTGAGGTTGTTGTTGAATTTGCTGGTGTTTTTCGATGTTGAGGTTGTTGTTGTTTTTTCAATGTTGAGGTTGTTGTTGAATTTGTTGGTGTTTTTCAATGTTGAGGTTGTTGTTGAATTTCTTGGTGTTTTCATTGTTGAGGTTGTTGTTGAATTTGTTGGTGTTTTTCAATGTTGAGGTTGTTGTTGTTTTTCAATGTTGAGGTTGTTGTTGAATTTGTTGGTGTTTTTCAATGTTGAGGTTGTTGTTGTTTTTCAATGCTGAGGTTGTTGTTGAATTTGTTGGTGTTTTTGAATGTTGAGGTTGTTGCTGAATTTCTAGGTGTTTTTCAATGTTGAGGTTGTTGTTGTTTTTCAATGTTGAGGTTGTTGTTGAATTTGTTGGTGTTTTTCAATGCTGTGGTTGTTGTTGAAATTGTTGGCGTTTTTAAATGTTGAGGATTATGTTGAATTTGTTGGTGTTTTTCAATGTTGGGGTTGTTGTTGAATTTGTTGGTGTTTTTCAATGTTGAGGTTGTTGTTGTTTTTCAATGTTGAGGTTGTTGTTGAATTTGTTGGTGTTTTTCAATGTTGAAGTTGTTGTTGAATTTGTTGGTGTTTTTCAATGTTGAGGTTGTTGTTGTTTTTCAATGTTGAGGTTGTTGTTGTATTTGTTGGTGTTTTTCAATTTTGAGGTTGTTGTAGTTTTTCAATGTTGAGGTTGTTGTTGAATTTGTTGGTGTATTTCAATGTCGAGGTTGTTGTTGAATTTCTTGGTGTTTTTCAATGTTGAAGTTGTTGTTGAATTTGTTGGTGTTTTTCAATTTCGAGGTTGTTGTTGAATTTGTTGGTGTTTTTAAATGTTGAGGTTGTTGTTGAATTTGTTGGTGTTTTTCAATGTTGAGGTTGTTGTTGTTTTTCAATGTTTAGGTTGTTGTTGAATTTGTTGGTGTTTTCCAATGTTGAGGTTGTTGTTGTTGTTCAATGTGGAGGTTGTTGTTGAATTTGTTGGTGTTTTTCAATGTTGAGGTTGTTGTTGAATTTGATGGGGTTTTTCAATGTCGAGGTTGTTGTTGAATTTGTTGGTGTTTTTCAATGTTGAAGTTGTTGTTGAATTTGTTGGTGTTTTTTATGTTGAGGTTGTTGTTGTTTTTCAAAGTTCAGGTTGTTGTTGAATTGGTTGGTGTTTTTCAATGTTGAGGTTGTTGTTGTTTTTCAATGCTGAGGTTGTTGTTGAATTTGTTGGTGTTTTTCAATGTTGAGGTTGTTGTTGAATTTGTTGGTGTTTTTCAATATTGAGGTTGTTGTTGTTTTTCAATGTTGAGGTTGTTGTTGAATTTGTTGGTGTTTTTCAATGTTGAGGTTGTTGTTGTTTTTCAATGTTGAGGTTGCTGTTGAATTTGTTGGTGTTTTTCAATGTTGAGGTTGATGTTGAATTTGTTGGTGTTTTTCAATGTTGAGGGTGTTGTTGTTTTTCAATGTTGAGGTTGTTGTTATTTTTCAATGTTGAGGTTGTTGTTGAATTTGTTGGTGTTTTTCAATTTCGAGGTTGTTGTTGAATTTGTGGGTGTTTTTCAATCTTGAAGTTGTTGTTGAATTTGATGGTGTTTTTCAATGTTGAGGTTGTTGTTGTTTTTCAATGTTGAGGTTGTTGTTGAATTTGTTGGTGTTTTTCAATGTTGAGGTTGTTGTTGTTTTTTCAATGCTGGGGATGTTGTTGAATTTGTTGGTGTTTTTAAATGTTGAGGTTGTTGTTGAATTTGTTGGTGTTTTTCAATGTTGAGGTTGTTGTTGTTTTTCAATGTTGAGGTTGTTGTTGAATTTGTTGGTGTTTTTCAATGGTGAGGTTGTTGTTGTTTTTCAATGTTGAGTTTGTTGTTGAATTTGTTGGTGTTTTTCAATGTTGAGGTTGTTGTTGAATTTGTTGGTGTTTTTCAATGTTGAGTTTGATGTGGTATTTCAATGTTGAGGTTGTTGTTGTTTTTCAATGTTCAGGTTGTTGTTGAATTGGTTGGTGTTTTTCAATGTTGAGGTTGTTGTTGTTTTTCAATGTTGAGGTTGTTGTTGTTTTTCAATGTTGAGGTTGTTGTTGAATTTGTTGGTGTTTTCATTGTTGAGGTTGTTGTTGAATTTGTTGGTGTTTTTCAATGTTGAGGTTGTTGTTGTTTTTCAATGTTGAGGTTGTTGTTGTATTTGTTGGTGTTTTTCAATGTCGAGGTTGTTGTTGAATTTGTTGGTGTTTTTCAATGTTGAAGTTGTTGTTGAATTTGTTGGTGTTTTTCAATGTTGAGGTTGTTGCTGAATTTGTTGGTGTTTTTAAATGTTGAGGTTGTTGTTGAATTTGTTGGTGTTTTTCAATGTTGAGGTTGCTGTTGTTTTTCAATGTTGAGGTTGTTGTTGAATTTGTTGGTGTTTTTCAATGTTGAGGTTGTTGTTTTTCAATGTTGAGGTTGTTGTTGAATTTGTTGGTGTTTTTCAATGTTGAGGTTGTTGTTGAATTTGTTGGTGTTTTTCAATGTTGAGGTTGTTGTTGTTTTTCAATGTTGAGGTTGTGGTTGAATTTGTTGGTGTTTTTCAATTTCGAGGTTGTTGTTGAATTTGTTGGTGTTTTTCAATGTTGAAGGTGTTGTTGAATTTGTTGGTGTTTTTCAATGTTGAGGTTGTTGTTGTTTTTCAATGTTCAGGTTGTTGTTGAATTGGTTGGTGTTTTTCAATGTTGAGGTTGTTGTTGTTTTTCAATGTTGAGGTTGTTGTTGTTTTTCAATGTTGAGGTTGTTGTTGAATTTGTTGGTGTTTTCATTGTTGAGGTTGTTGTTGAATTTGTTGGTGTTTTTCGGTTGTTGTTGTTTTTCAATGCTGGGGATGTTGTTGAATTTTTTGGTGTTTTTCAATGTTGAGGTTGTTGTTGAATTTGTTGGTGATTTTCAATGTTGAGGTTGTTGTTGTTTTTCAATGTTGAGGTTGTTGTTGAATTTGTTGGTGTTTTTCAATGGTGAGGTTGTTGTTGTTTTTCAATGTTGAGTTTGTTGTTGAATTTGTTGGTGTTTTTCAATGTTGAGGTTGTTGTTGAATTTGTTGGTGTTTTTCAATGTTGAGGTTGTTGTTGTTTTTCAATGTTGAGGTTATTGTTGAATTTGTTGGTGTTTTTCAATGTTGAGGTTGTTGATGAATTTGTTGGCGTTTTTAAATGTTGAGGTTTATGTTGAATTTGTTGGTGTTTTTCAATGTTGAGGTTGTTGTTGAATTTGTTGGTGTTTTTCAATGTTGAGGCTGTTGTTGTTTTTCAATGTTGAGGTTGTTGTTGAATTTGTTGGTGTTTTTCAATTTCGAGGTTGTTGTTGAATTTGTTGGTGTTTTTCAATGCTGAAGTTGTTGTTGAATTTGTTGGTGTTTTTCAATGTTGAGGTTGTTGTTGTTTTTCAATGTTCAGGTTGTTGTTGAACTGGTTGGTGTTTTTCAATGTTGAGGTTGCTGTTGTTTTTCAATGTTGAGGTTGTTGTTGTTTTTCAATGTTGAGGTTGTTGTTGAATTTGTTGGTGTTTTCATTGTTGAGGTTGTTGTTCAATTTGTTGGTGTTTTTCAATGTTGAGGTTGTTGTTGTTTTTCAATGTTGAGGTTGTTGTTGTATTTGTTGGTGTTTTTCAATGTCGAGGTTGTTGTTGAATTTGTTGGTGTTTTTCAATGTTGAAGTTGTTGTTGAATTGGTTGGTGTTTTTCAATGTTGAGGTTGTTGTTGAATTTGTTGGTGTTTTTCAATGTTGAGGTTGTTGTTGTTTTTCAATGTTGAGGTTGTTGTTGAATTTGTTGGTGTTTTTCAATGTTGAGGTTGTTGTTGTTTTTCAATGTTGAGGTTGTTGTTGAATTGGTTGGTGTTTTTCAATGTTGAGGTTGTTGTTGTTTTTCAATGCTGAGGTTGTTGTTGAATTTGTTGGTGTTTTTCAATGTTGAGGTTGTTGTTGAATTTGTTGGTGTTTTTCAATATTGAGGTTGTTGTTGTTTTTCAATGTTGAGGTTGTTGTTGAATTTGTTGGTGTTTTTCAATGTTGAGGTTGTTGTTGTTTTTCAATGTTGAGGTTGCTGTTGAATTTGTTGGTGTTTTTCAATGTTGAGGTTGATGTTGAATTTGTTGGTGTTTTTCAATGTTGAGGGTGTTGTTGTTTTTCAATGTTGAGGTTGTTGTTATTTTTCAATGTTGAGGTTGTTGTTGAATTTGTTGGTGTTTTTCAATTTCGAGGTTGTTGTTGAATTTGTGGGTGTTTTTCAATGTTGAAGTTGTTGTTGAATTTGATGGTGTTTTTCAATGTTGAGGTTGTTGTTGTTTTTCAATGTTGAGGTTGTTGTTGAATTTGTTGGTGTTTTTCAATGTTGAGGTTGTTGTTGTTTTTTCAATGCTGGGGATGTTGTTGAATTTGTTGCTGTTTTTAAATGTTGAGGTTGTTGTTGAATTTGTTGGTGTTTTTCAATGTTGAGGTTGTTGTTGTTTTTCAATGTTGAGGTTGTTGTTGAATTTGTTGGTGTTTTTCAATGGTGAGGTTGTTGTTGTTTTTCAATGTTGAGTTTGTTGTTGAATTTGTTGGTGTTTTTCAATGTTGAGGTTGTTGTTGAATTTGTTGGTGTTTTTCAATGTTGAGTTTGATGTGGTATTTCAATGTTGAGGTTGTTGTTGTTTTTCAATGTTCAGGTTGTTGTTGAATTGGTTGGTGTTTTTCAATGTTGAGGTTGTTGTTGTTTTTCAATGTTGAGGTTGTTGTTGTTTTTCAATGTTGAGGTTGTTGTTGAATTTGTTGGTGTTTTCATTGTTGAGGTTGTTGTTGAATTTGTTGGTGTTTTTCAATGTTGAGGTTGTTGTTGTTTTTCAATGTTGAGGTTGTTGTTGTATTTGTTGGTGTTTTTCAATGTCGAGGTTGTTGTTGAATTTGTTGGTGTTTTTCAATGTTGAAGTTGTTGTTGAATTTGTTGGTGTTTTTCAATGTTGAGGTTGTTGCTGAATTTGTTGGTGTTTTTAAATGTTGAGGTTGTTGTTGAATTTGTTGGTGTTTTTCAATGTTGAGGTTGTTGTTGAATTTGTTGGTGTTTTTCAATGTTGAGGTTGTTGTTTTTCAATGTTGAGGTTGTTGTTGAATTTGTTGGTGTTTTTCAATGTTGAGGTTGTTGTTGAATTTGTTGGTGTTTTTCAATGTTGAGGTTGTTGTTGTTTTTCAATGTTGAGGTTGTGGTTGAATTTGTTGGTGTTTTTCAATTTCGAGGTTGTTGTTGAATTTGTTGGTGTTTTTCAATGTTGAAGGTGTTGTTGAATTTGTTGGTGTTTTTCAATGTTGAGGTTGTTGTTGTTTTTCAATGTTCAGGTTGTTGTTGAATTGGTTGGTGTTTTTCAATGTTGAGGTTGTTGTTGTTTTTCAATGTTGAGGTTGTTGTTGTTTTTCAATGTTGAGGTTGTTGTTGAATTTGTTGGTGTTTTCATTGTTGAGGTTGTTGTTGAATTTGTTGGTGTTTTTCAATGTTGAGGTTGTTGTTGTTTTTCAATGCTGGGGATGTTGTTGAATTTGTTGGTGTTTTTCAATGTTGAGGTTGTTGTTGAATTTGTTGGTGATTTTCAATGTTGAGGTTGTTGTTGTTTTTCAATGTTGAGGTTGTTGTTGAATTTGTTGGTGTTTTTCAATGGTGAGGTTGTTGTTGTTTTTCAATGTTGAGTTTGTTGTTGAATTTGTTGGTGTTTTTCAATGTTGAGGTTGTTGTTGAATTTGTTGGTGTTTTTCAATGTTGAGGTTGTTGTTGTTTTTCAGTGTTGAGGTTATTGTTGAATTTGTTAGTGTTTTTCAATGTTGAGGTTGTTGATGAATTTGTTGGCGTTTTTAAATGTTGAGGTTTATGTTGAATTTGTTGGTGTTTTTCAATGTTGAGGTTGTTGTTGAATTTGTTGGTGTTTTTCAATGTTGAGACTGTTGTTGTTTTTCAATGTTGAGGTTGTTGTTGAATTTGTTGGTGTTTTTCAATTTCGAGGTTGTTGTTGAATTTGTTTGTGTTTTTCAATGCTGAAGTTGTTGTTGAATTTGTTGGTGTTTTTCAATGTTGAGGTTGTTGTTGTTTTTCAATGTTCAGGTTGTTGTTGAATTGGTTGGTGTTTTTCAATGTTGAGGTTGTTGTTGTTTTTCAATGTTGAGGTTGTTGTTGTTTTTCAATGTTGAGGTTGATGTTGAATTTGTTGGTGTTTTCATTGTTGAGGTTGTTGTTCAATTTGTTGGTGTTTTTCAATGTTGAGGTTGTTGTTGTTTTTCAATGTTGAGGTTGTTGTTGTATTTGTTGGTGTTTTTCAATGTCGAGGTTGTTGTTGAATTTGTTGGTGTTTTTCAATGTTGAAGTTGTTGTTGAATTTGTTGGTGTTTTTCAATGTTGAGGTTGTTGTTGAATTTGTTGGTGTTTTTCAATGTTGAGGTTGTTGTTGAATTTGTTGGTGTTTTTCAATGTTGAGGTTGTTGTTGTTTTTCAATGTTGAGGTTGTTGTTGTATTTGTTGGTGTTTTTCAATGTCGAGGTTGTTGTTGAATTTGTTGGTGTTTTTCAATGTTGAAGTTGTTGTTGAATTTGTTGGTGTTTTTCAATGTTGAGGTTGTTGTTGAATTTGTTGGTGTTTTTCAATGTTGAGGTTGTTGTTGTTTTTCAATGTTGAGGTTGTTGTTGTATTTGTTGGTGTTTTTCAATGTCGAGGTTGTTGTTGAATTTGTTGGTGTTTTTCAATGTTGAAGTTGTTGTTGAATTTGTTGGTGTTTTTCAATGTTGAGGTTGTTGTTGAATTTGTTGGTGTTTTTCAATGTTGAGGTTGTTGTTGAATTTGTTGGTGTTTTTCAATGTTGAGGTTGTTGTTGTTTTTCAATGTTGAGGTTGTTGTTGTATTTGTTGGTGTTTTTCAATGTCGAGGTTGTTGTTGAATTTGTTGGTGTTTTTCAATGTTGAAGTTGCTGTTGAATTTGTTGGTGTTTTTCAATGTTGAGGTTGTTGATGAATTTGTTGGCGTTTTTAAATGTTGAGGTTTATGTTGAATTTGTTGGTGTTTTTCAATGTGGAGGTTGTTGTTGAATTTGTTGGTGTTTTTCAATGTTGAGGCTGTTGTTGTTTTTCAATGTTGAGGTTGTTGTTGAATTTGTTGGTGTTTTTCAATTTCGAGGTTGTTGTTGAATTGGTTGGTGTTTTTCAATGTTGAGGTTGTTGTTGTTTTTCAATGTTGAGGTTGTTGTTGTTTTTCAATGTTGAGGTTGTTGTTGAATTTGTTGGTGTTTTCATTGTTGAGGTTGTTGTTGAATTTGTTGGTGTTTTTCAATGTTGAGGTTGTTGTTGTTTTTCAATGTTGAGGTTGTTGTTGTATTTGTTGGTGTTTTTCAATGTCGAGGTTGTTGTTGAATTTGTTGGTGTTTTTCAATGTTGAAGTTGTTGTTGAATTTGTTGGTGTTTTTCAATGTTGAGGTTGTTGCTGAATTTGTTGGTGTTTTTAAATGTTGAGGTTGTTGTTGAATTTGTTGGTGTTTTTCAATGTTGAGTTTGTTGTTGAATTTGTTGGTGTTTTTCAATGTTGAGGTTGTTGTTGAATTTGTTGGTGTTTTTCAATGTTGAGTTTGATGTGGTATTTCAATGCTGAGGTTGTTGTTGTTTTTCAATGTTCAGGTTGTTGTTGAATTGGTTGGTGTTTTTCAATGTTGAGGTTGTTGTTGTTTTTCAATGTTGAGGTTGTTGTTGTTTTTCAATGTTGAGGTTGTTGTTGAATTTGTTGGTGTTTTCATTGTTGAGGTTGTTGTTGAATTTGTTGGTGTTTTTCAATGTTGAGGTTGTTGTTGTTTTTCAATGTTGAGGTTGTTGTTGTATTTGTTGGTGTTTTTCAATGTCGAGGTTGTTGTTGAATTTGTTGGTGTTTTTCAATGTTGAAGTTGTTGTTGAATTTGTTGGTGTTTTTCAATGCTGAGGTTGTTGCTGAATTTGTTGGTGTTTTTAGATGTTGAGGTTGTTGTTGAATTTGTTGGTGTTTTTCAATGTTGAGGTTGCTGTTGTTTTTCAATGTTGAGGTTGTTGTTGAATTTGTTGGTGTTTTTCAATGTTGAGGTTGTTGTTTTTCAATGTTGAGGTTGTTGTTGAATTTGTTGGTGTTTTTCAATGTTGAGGTTGTTGTTGAATTTGTTGGTGTTTTTCAATGTTGAGGTTGTTGTTGTTTTTCAATGTTGAGGTTGTGGTTGAATTTGTTGGTGTTTTTCAATTTCGAGGTTGTTGTTGAATTTGTTGGTGTTTTTCAATGTTGAAGGTGTTGTTGAATTTGTTGGTGTTTTTCAATGTTGAGGTTGTTGTTGTTTTTCAATGTTCAGGTTGTTGTTGAATTGGTTGGTGTTTTTCAATGTTGAGGTTGTTGTTGTTTTTCAATGTTGAGGTTGTTGTTGTTTTTCAATGTTGAGGTTGTTGTTGAATTTGTTGGTGTTTTCATTGTTGAGGTTGTTGTTGAATTTGTTGGTGTTTTTCAATGTTGAGGTTGTTGTTGTTTTTCAATGCTGGGGATGTTGTTGAATTTGTTGGTGTTTTTCAATGTTGAGGTTGTTGTTGAATTTGTTGGTGATTTTCAATGTTGAGGTTGTTGTTGTTTTTCAATGTTGAGGTTGTTGTTGAAGTTGTTGGTGTTTTTCAATGGTGAGGTTGTTGTTGTTTTTCAATGTTGAGTTTGTTGTTGAATTTGTTGGTGTTTTTCAATGTTGAGGTTGTTGTTGAATTTGTTGGTGTTTTTCAATGTTGAGGTTGTTGTTGTTTTTCAATGTTGAGGTTATTGTTGAATTTGTTGGTGTTTTTCAATGTTGAGGTTGTTGATGAATTTGTTGGCGTTTTTAAATGTTGAGGTTTATGTTGAATTTGTTGGTGTTTTTCAATGTTGAGGTTGTTGTTGAATTTGTTGGTGTTTTTCAATGTTGAGGCTGTTGTTGTTTTTCAATGTTGAGGTTGTTGTTGAATTTGTTGGTGTTTTTCAATTTCGAGGTTGTTGTTGAATTTGTTGGTGTTTTTCAATGCTGAAGTTGTTGTTGAATTTGTTGGTGTTTTTCAATGTTGAGGTTGTTGTTGTTTTTCAATGTTCAGGTTGTTGTTGAATTGGTTGGTGTTTGTCAATGTTGAGGTTGTTGTTGTTTTTCAATGTTGAGGTTGTTGTTGTTTTTCAATGTTGAGGTTGTTGTTGAATTTGTTGGTGTTTTCATTGTTGAGGTTGTTGTTCAATTTGTTGGTGTTTTTCAATGTTGAGGTTGTTGTTGTTTTTCAATGTTGAGGTTGTTGTTGTATTTGTTGGTGTTTTTCAATGTCGAGGTTGTTGTTGAATTTGTTGGTGTTTTTCAATGTTGAAGTTGTTGTTGAATTTTTTGGTGTTTTTCAATGTTGAGGTTGTTGTTGAATTTGTTGGTGTTTTTCAATGTTGAGGTTGTTGTTGAATTTGTTGGTGTTTTTCAATGTTGAGGTTGTTGTTGTTTTTCAATGTTGAGGTTGTTGTTGTATTTGTTGGTGTTTTTCAATGTCGAGGTTGTTGTTGAATTTGTTGGTGTTTTTCAATGTTGAAGTTGTTGTTGAATTTGTTGGTGTTTTTCAATGTTGAGGTTGTTGTTGAATTTGTTGGTGTTTTTCAATGTTGAGGTTGTTGTTGTTTTTCAATGTTGAGGTTGTTGTTGTATTTGTTGGTGTTTTTCAATGTCGAGGTTGTTGTTGAATTTGTTGGTGTTTTTCAATGTTGAAGTTGTTGTTGAATTTGTTGGTGTTTTTCAATGTTGAGGTTGTTGTTGAATTTGTTGGTGTTTTTCAATGTTGAGGTTGTTGTTGAATTTGTTGGTGTTTTTCAATGTTGAGGTTGTTGTTGTTTTTCGATGTTGAGGTTGTTGTTGTATTTGTTGGTGTTTTTCAATGTCGAGGTTGTTGTTGAATTTGTTGGTGTTTTTCAATGTTGTAGTTGTTGTTGAATTTGTTGGTGTTTTTCAATGTTGAGGTTGTTGATGAATTTGTTGGCGTTTTTAAATGTTGAGGTTTATGTTGAATTTGTTGGTGTTTTTCAATGTGGAGGTTGTTGTTGAATTTGTTGGTGTTTTTCAATGTTGAGGCTGTTGTTGTTTTTCAATGTTGAGGTTGTTGTTGAATTTGTTGGTGTTTTTCAATTTCGAGGTTGTTGTTGAATTGGTTGGTGTTTTTCAATGTTGAGGTTGTTGTTGTTTTTCAATGTTGAGGTTGTTGTTGTTTTTCAATGTTGAGGTTGTTGTTGAATTTGTTGGTGTTTTCATTGTTGAGGTTGTTGTTGAATTTGTTGGTGTTTTTCAATGTTGAGGTTGTTGTTGTTTTTCAATGTTGAGGTTGTTGTTGTATTTGTTGGTGTTTTTCAATGTTGAGGTTGTTGCTGAATTTGTTGGTGTTTTTAAATGTTGAGGTTGTTGTTGAATTTGTTGGTGTTTTTCAATGTTGAGGTTGTTGTTGTTTTTGAATGTTGAGGTTGTTGTTGAATTTGTTGCTGTTTTTCAATTTTGAGGTTTTTGTTGTTGTTCAATGTGCAGGTTGTTGTTGAATTTGTTGGTGTTTTTCAATGTTGAGGTTGTTGTTGAATTTGTTGGTGTTTTTCAGTGTTGAGGTTGTTGTTGTTTTTCAATGCTGAGGTTGTTGTTGAATTTGATGGTGTTTTTCAATGTCGAGGTTGTTGTTGAATTTGTTGGTGTTTTTCAATGTTGAGGTTGTTGTTGAATTTGTTGGTGTTTTTCAATGTTGAGGTTGTTGTTGTTTTTCAATGTTGAGGTTATTGTTGAATTTGTTGGTGTTTTTCAATGTTGAGGTTGTTGATGAATTTGTTGGCGTTTTTAAATGTTGAGGTTTATGTTGAATTTGTTGGTGTTTTTCAATGTTGAGGTTGTTGTTGAATTTGTTGGTGTTTTTCAATGTTGAGGCTGTTGTTGTTTTTCAATGTTGAGGTTGTTGTTGAATTTGTTGGTGTTTTTCAATTTCGAGGTTGTTGTGGAATTTGTTGGTGTTTTTCAATGTTGAGGTTGTTGATGAATTTGTTGCCGTTTTTAAATGTTGAGGTTTATGTTGAATTTGTTGGTGTTTTTCAATGTTGAGGTTGTTGTTGAATTTGTTGGTGTTTTTCAATGTTGAGGCTGTTGTTGTTTTTCAATGTTGAGGTTGTTGTTGAATTTGTTGGTGTTTTTCAATTTCGAGGTTGTTGTTGAATTTGTTGGTGTTTTTCAATGTTGAAGTTGTTGTTGAATTTGTTGGTGTTTTTCAATGTTGAGGTTGTTGTTATTGTTCAATGTGGAGGTTGTTGTTGAATTTGTTGGTGTTTTTCAATGTTGAGGTTGTTGTTGAATTGGATGGTGTTTTTCAATGTCGAGGTTGTTGTTGAATTTGTTGGTGTTTTTCCATTTTGAAGTTGTTGTTGAATTTGTTGGTGTTTTTTATGTTGAGGTTGTTGTTGTTTTTCAATGTTGAGGTTGTTGTTGAATTTGTTGGTGTTTTTCAATGTTGAGGTTGTTGTTGTTTTTCAATGTTGAGGTTGTTGTTGAATTTGTTGGTGTTTTTCAATGTCGAGGTTGCTGTTGTATTTGTTGGTGTTTTTCAATGTTGAAGTTGTTGTTGAATTTGTTGGTGTTTTTCAATGTTGAGGTTGTTGTTGAATTTGTTGGTGTTTTTAAATGTTGAGGTTGTTGTTGAATTTGCTGGTGTTTTTCGATGTTGAGGTTGTTGTTGTTTTTCAATGTTGAGGTTGTTGTTGAATTTGTTGGTGTTTTTCAATGTTGAGGTTGTTGTTGAATTTCTTGGTGTTTTCATTGTTGAGGTTGTTGTTGAATTTGTTGGTGTTTTTCAATGTTGAGGTTGTTGTTGTTTTTCAATGTTGAGGTTGTTGTTGAATTTGTTGGTGTTTTTCAATGTTGAGGTTGTTGTTGTTTTTCAATGCTGAGGTTGTTGTTGAATTTGTTGGTGTTTTTGAATGTTGAGGTTGTTGTTGAATTTCTAGGTGGTTTTCAATGTTGAGGTTGTTGTTGTTTTTCAATGTTGAGGTTGTTGTTGAATTTGTTGGTGTTTTTCAATGCTGTGGTTGTTGTTGAAATTGTTGGCGTTTTTAAATGTTGAGGTTTATGTTGAATTTGTTGGTGTTTTTCAATGTTGGGGTTGATGTTGAATTTGTTGGTGTTTTTCAATGTTGAGGTTGTTGTTGTTTTTCAATGTTGAGGTTGTTGTTGAATTTGTTGGTGTTTTTCAATGTTGAAGTTGTTGTTGAATTTGTTGGTGTTTTTCAATGTTGAGGTTGTTGTTGTTTTTCAATGTTGAGGTTATTGTTGTATTTGTTGGTGTTTTTCAATTTTGAGGTTGTTGTAGTTTTTCAATGTTGAGGTTGTTGTTGAATTTGTTGGTGTTTTTCAATGTCGAGGTTGTTGTTGAATTTGTTGGTGTTTTTCAATGTTGAAGTTGTTGTTGAATTTGTTGGTGTTTTTCAATTTCGAGGTTGTTGTTGAATTTGTTGGTGTTTTTAAATGTTGAGGTTGTTGTTGAATTTGTTGGTGTTTTTCAATGTTGAGGTTGTTGTTGTTTTTCAATGTTGAGGTTGTTGTTGAATTTGTTGGTGTTTTCCAATGTTGAGGTTGTTGTTGTTGTTCAATGTGGAGGTTGTTGTTGAATTTGTTGGTGTTTTTCAATGTTGAGGTTGTTGTTGAATTTGATGGGGTTTTTCAATGTCGAGGTTGTTGTTGAATTTGTTGGTGTTTTTCAATGTTGAAGTTGTTGTTGAATTTGTTGGTGTTTTTTATGTTGAGGTTGTTGTTGTTTTTGAATGTTCAGGTTGTTGTTGAATTGGTTGGTGTTTTTCAATGTTGAGGTTGTTGTTGTTTTTCAATGCTGAGGTTGTTGTTGAATTTGTTGGTGTTTTTCAATGTTGAGGTTGTTGTTGAATTTGTTGGTGTTTTTCAATATTGAGGTTGTTGTTGTTTTTCAATGTTGAGGTTGTTGTTGAATTTGTTGGTGTTTTTCAATGTTGAGGTTGTTGTTGTTTTTCAATGTTGAGGTTGCTGTTGAATTTGTTGGTGTTTTTCAATGTTGAGGTTGATGTTGAATTTGTTGGTGTTTTTCAATGTTGAGGGTGTTGTTGTTTTTCAATGTTGAGGTTGTTGTTATTTTTCAATGTTGAGGTTGTTGTTGAATTTGTTGGTGTTTTTCAATTTCGAGGTTGTTGTTGAATTTGTGGGTGTTTTTCAATGTTGAAGTTGTTGTTGAATTTGTTGGTGTTTTTCAATGTTGAGGTTGTTGTTGTTTTTCAATGTTGAGGTTGTTGTTGAATTTGTTGGTGTTTTTCAATGTTGAGGTTGTTGTTGTTTTTTCAATGCTGGGGATGTTGTTGAATTTGTTGGTGTTTTTAAATGTTGAGGTTGTTGTTGAATTTGTTGGTGTTTTTCAATGTTGAGGTTGTTGTTGTTTTTCAATGTTGAGGTTGTTGTTGAATTTGTTGGTGTTTTTCAATGGTGAGGTTGTTGTTGTTTTTCAATGTTGAGTTTGTTGTTGAATTTGTTGGTGTTTTTCAATGTTGAGGTTGTTGTTGAATTTGTTGGTGTTTTTCAATGTTGAGTTTGATGTGGTATTTCAATGTTGAGGTTGTTGTTGTTTTTCAATGTTCAGGTTGTTGTTGAATTGGTTGTTGTTTTTCAATGTTGAGGTTGTTGTTGTTTTTCAATGTTGAGGTTGTTGTTGTTTTTCAATGTTGAGGTTGTTGTTGAATTTGTTGGTGTTTTTCAATGTTGAAGTTGTTGTTGAATTTGTTGGTGTTTTTCAATGTTGAGGTTGTTGTTGAATTTGTTGGTGTTTTTCAATGTTGAGGTTGTTGTTGTTTTTCAATGTTGAGGTTGTTGTTGTATTTGTTGGTGTTTTTCAATGTCGAGGTTGTTGTTGAATTTGTTGGTGTTTTTCAATGTTGAAGTTGTTGTTGAATTTGTTGGTGTTTTTCAATGTTGAGGTTGTTGTTGAATTTGTTGGTGTTTTTCAATGTTGAGGTTGTTGTTGAATTTGTTGGTGTTTTTCAATGTTGAGGTTGTTGTTGTTTTTCAATGTTGAGGTTGTTGTTGTATTTGTTGGTGTTTTTCAATGTCGAGGTTGTTGTTGAATTTGTTGGTGTTTTTCAATGTTGAAGTTGTTGTTGAATTTGTTGGTGTTTTTCAATGTTGAGGTTGTTGATGAATTTGTTGGCGTTTTTAAATGTTGAGGTTTATGTTGAATTTGTTGGTGTTTTTCAATGTGGAGGTTGTTGTTGAATTTGTTGGTGTTTTTCAATGTTGAGGCTGTTGTTGTTTTTCAATGTTGAGGTTGTTGTTGAATTTGTTGGTGTTTTTCAATTTCGAGGTTGTTGTTGAATTGGTTGGTGTTTTTCAATGTTGAGGTTGTTGTTGTTTTTCAATGTTGAGGTTGTTGTTGTTTTTCAATGTTGAGGTTGTTGTTGAATTTGTTGGTGTTTTCATTGTTGAGGTTGTTGTTGAATTTGTTGGTGTTTTTCAATGTTGAGGTTGTTGTTGTTTTTCAATGTTGAGGTTGTTGTTGTATTTGTTGGTGTTTTTCAATGTCGAGGTTGTTGTTGAATTTGTTGGTGTTTTTCAATGTTGAAGTTGTTGTTGAATTTGTTGGTGTTTTTCAATGTTGAGGTTGTTGCTGAATTTGTTGGTGTTTTTAAATGTTGAGGTTGTTGTTGAATTTGTTGGTGTTTTTCAATGTTGAGGTTGTTGTTGTTTTTGAATGTTGAGGTTGTTGTTGAATTTGTTGGTGTTTTTCAATTTTGAGGTTTTTGTTGTTGTTCAATGTGCAGGTTGTTGTTGAATTTGTTGGTGTTTTTCAATGTTGAGGTTGTTGTTGAATTTGTTGGTGTTTTTCAGTGTTGAGGTTGTTGTTGTTTTTCAATGCTGAGGTTGTTGTTGAATTTGATGGTGTTTTTCAATGTTGAGGTTGTTGTTTAATTTGTTGGTGTTTTTCAATGTTGAGGTTGTTGTTGAATTTGTTGGTGTTTTTCAATGTTGAGGTTGTTGTTGTTTTTCAATGTTGAGGTTATTGTTGAATTTGTTGGTGTTTTTCAATGTTGAGGTTGTTGATGAATTTGTTGGCGTTTTTAAATGTTGAGGTTTATGTTGAATTTGTTGGTGTTTTTCAATGTTGAGGTTGTTGTTGAATTTGTTGGTGTTTTTCAATGTTGAGGCTGTTGTTGTTTTTCAATGTTGAGGTTGTTGTTGAATTTGTTGGTGTTTTTCAATTTCGAGGTTGTTGTGGAATTTGTTGGTGTTTTTCAATGTTGAGGTTGTTGATGAATTTGTTGGCGTTTTTAAATGTTGAGGTTTATGTTGAATTTGTTGGTGTTTTTCAATGTTGAGGTTGTTGTTGAATTTGTTGGTGTTTTTCAATGTTGAGGCTGTTGTTGTTTTTCAATGTTGAGGTTGTTGTTGAATTTGTTGGTGTTTTTCAATTTCGAGGTTGTTGTTGAATTTGTTGGTGTTTTTCAATGTTGAAGTTGTTGTTGAATTTGTTGGTGTTTTTCAATGTTGAGGTTGTTGTTATTGTTCAATGTGGAGGTTGTTGTTGAATTTGTTGGTGTTTTTCAATGTTGAGGTTGTTGTTGAATTGGATGGTGTTTTTCAATGTCGAGGTTGTTGTTGAATTTGTTGGTGTTTTTCCATGTTGAAGTTGTTGTTGAATTTGTTGGTGTTTTTTATGTTGAGGTTGTTGTTGTTTTTCAATGTTGAGGTTGTTGTTGATTTTGTTGGTGTTTTTCAATGTTGAGGTTGTTGTTGTTTTTCAATGTTGAGGTTGTTGTTGAATTTGTTGGTGTTTTTCAATGTCGAGGTTGCTGTTGAATTTGTTGGTGTTTTTCAATGTTGAAGTTGTTGTTGAATTTGTTGGTGTTTTTCAATGTTGAGGTTGTTGTTGAATTTGTTGGTGTTTTTAAATGTTGAGGTTGTTGTTGAATTTGCTGGTGTTTTTCGATGTTGAGGTTGTTGTTGTTTTTCAATGTTGAGGTTGTTGTTGAATTTGTTGGTGTTTTTCAATGTTGAGGTTGTTGTTGAATTTGTTGGTGTTTTCATTGTTGAGGTTGTTGTTGAATTTGTTGGTGTTTTTCAATGTTGAGGTTGTTGTTGTTTTTCAATGTTGAGGTTGTTGTTGAATTTGTTGGTGTTTTTCAATGTTGAGGTTGTTGTTGTTTTTCAATGCTGAGGTTGTTGTTGAATTTGTTGGTGTTTTTGAATGTTGAGGTTGTTGTTGAATTTCTAGGTGGTTTTCAATGTTGAGGTTGTTGTTGTTTTTCAATGTTGAGGTTGTTGTTGAATTTGTTGGTGTTTTTCAATGCTGTGGTTGTTGTTGAAATTGTTGGCGTTTTTAAATGTTGAGGTTTATGTTGAATTTGTTGGTGTTTTTCAATGTTGGGGTTGATGTTGAATTTGTTGGTGTTTTTCAATGTTGAGGTTGTTATTGTTTTTCAATGTTGAGGTTGCTGTTGAATTTGTTGGTGTTTTTCAATGTTGAAGTTGTTGTTGAATTTGTTGGTGTTTTTCAATGTTGAGGTTGTTGTTGTTTTTCAATGTTGAGGTTATTGTTGTATTTGTTGGTGTTTTCAATTTTGAGGTTGTTGTAGTTTTTCAATGTTGAGGTTGTTGTTGAATTTGTTGGTGTTTTTCAATGTCGAGGTTGTTGTTGAATTTGTTGGTGTTTTTCAATGTTGAAGTTGTTGTTGAATTTGTTGGTGTTTTTCAATTTCGAGGTTGTTGTTGAATTTGTTGGTGTTTTTAAATGTTGAGGTTGTTGTTGAATTTGTTGGTGTTTTTCAATGTTGAGGTTGTTGTTGTTTTTCAATGTTGAGGTTGTTGTTGAATTTGTTGGTGTTTTCCAATGTTGAGGTTGTTGTTGTTGTTCAATGTGGAGGTTGTTGTTGAATTTGTTGGTGTTTTTCAATGTTGAGGTTGTTGTTGAATTTGATGGGGTTTTTCAATGTCGAGGTTGTTGTTGAATTTGTTGGTGTTTTTCAATGTTGAAGTTGTTGTTGAATTTGTTGGTGTTTTTTATGTTGAGGTTGTTGTTGTTTTTGAATGTTCAGGTTGTTGTTGAATTGGTTGGTGTTTTTCAATGTTGAGGTTGTTGTTGTTTTTCAATGCTGAGGTTGTTGTTGAATTTGTTGGTGTTTTTCAATGTTGAGGTTTGTGTTGAATTTGTTGGTGTTTTTCAATATTGAGGTTGTTGTTGTTTTTCAATGTTGAGGTTGTTGTTGAATTTGTTGGTGTTTTTCAATGTTGAGGTTGTTGTTGTTTTTCAATGTTGAGGTTGCTGTTGAATTTGTTGGTGTTTTTCAATGTTGAGGTTGATGTTGAATTTGTTGGTGTTTTTCAATGTTGAGGGTGTTGTTGTTTTTCAATGTTGAGGTTGTTGTTATTTTTCAATGTTGAGGTTGTTGTTGAATTTGTTGGTGTTTTTCAATTTCGAGGTTGTTGTTGAATTTGTGGGTGTTTTTCAATGTTGAAGTTGTTGTTGAATTTGTTGGTGTTTTTCAATGTTGAGGTTGTTGTTGTTTTTCAATGTTGAGGTTGTTGTTGAATTTGTTGGTGTTTTTCAATGTTGAGGTTGTTGTTGTTTTTTCAATGCTGGGGATGTTGTTGAATTTGTTGGTGTTTTTAAATGTTGAGGTTGTTGTTGAATTTGTTGTTGTTTTTCAATGTTGAGGTTGTTGTTGTTTTTCAATGTTGAGGTTGTTGTTGAATTTGTTGGTGTTTTTCAATGGTGAGGTTGTTGTTGTTTTTCAATGTTGAGTTTGTTGTTGAATTTGTTGGTGTTTTTCAATGTTGAGGTTGTTGTTGAATTTGTTGGTGTTTTTCAATGTTGAGTTTGATGTGGTATTTCAATGTTGAGGTTGTTTTTGTTTTTCAATGTTCAGGTTGTTGTTGAATTGGTTGTTGTTTTTCAATGTTGAGGTTGTTGTTGTTTTTCAATGTTGAGGTTGTTGTTGTTTTTCAATGTTGAGGTTGTTGTTGAATTTGTTGGTGTTTTCATTGTTGAGGTTGTTGTTGAATTTGTTGGTGTTTTTCAATGTTGAGGTTGTTGTTGTTTTTCAATGTTGAGGTTGTTGTTGTATTTGTTGGTGTTTTTCAATGTCGAGGTTGTTGTTGAATTTGTTGGTGTTTTTCAATGTTGAAGTTGTTGTTGAATTTGTTGGTGTTTTTCAATGTTGAGGTTGTTGCTGAATTTGTTGGTGTTTTTAAATGTTGAGGTTGTTGTTGAATTTGTTGGTGTTTTTCAATGTTGAGGTTGTTGTTGTTTTTCAATGTTGAGGTTGTTGTTGAATTTGTTGGTGTTTTTCAATTTTGAGGTTGTTGTTGTTGTTCAATGTGGAGGTTGTTGTTGAATATATTGGTGTTTTTCAATGTTGAGGTTGTTGTTGAATTTGCTGGTGTTTTTCAATGTTGAGGTTGTTGTTGTTTTTCAATGTTGAGGTTGTTGTTGAGTTTGATGGTGTTTTTCAATGTCGAGGTTGTTGTTGAATTTGTTGGTGTTTTTCAATGTTGAAGTTGTTGTTGAATTTGTTGGTGTTTTTTATGTTGAGGTTGTTGTTGTTTTTCAATGTTGAGGTTGCTGTTGAATTTGTTGGTGTTTTTCAATGTTGAGGTTGTTGTTGTTTTTCAATGTTGATGTTGTTGTTTAATTTGTTGGTGTTTTTCAATGTCGAGGTTGTTGTTGAATTTGTTGGTGTTTTTCAATGTTGAAGTTGTTGTTGAATTTGTTGGTGTTTTTCAATGTTGAGGTTGTTGTTGAATTTGTTGGTGTTTTTCAATGTTGAGGTTGTTGTTGTTTTTCAATGTTGAGGTTGTTGTTGAATTTGTTGGTGTTTTTCAATTTTGAGGTTGTTGTTGTTTTTAAATGTTGAGGTTGTTGTTGAATTTGTTGTTGTTTTTCAATGTTGAGGTTGTTGTTGAATTTGTTGGTGTTTTTCAATGTTGAGGTTGTTGTTGTTTTTCAATGTCGAGGTTGTTGTTGAATTTGATGGTGTTTTTCAATGTCGAGGTTGTTGTTGAATTTGCTGGTGTTTTTCAATGTTGAAGTTGTTGTTGACTTTGTTGGTGTTTTTTATGTTGAGATTGTTGTTGTTTTTCAATGTTGAGGTTGTTGTTGAATTTGTTGGTGTTTTTCAATGTTGAGGTTGTTGTTGTTTTTCAATGTTGAGGTTGTTGTTATTTTTCAATGTTGAGGTTGTTGTTGAATTTGTTGGTGTTTTTCAATGTTGAGGTTGTTGTTGTTTTTCAATGTTGAGGTTGTTGTTATTTTTCAATGTTGAGGTTGTTGTTGAATTTGTTGGTGTTTTTCAATTTCGAGGTTGTTGTTGAATTTGTTGGTGTTTTTCAATGTTGAAGTTGTTGTTGAATTTGTTGGTGTTTTTCAATGTTGAGGTTGTTGTTGTTTTTCAACGTTGAGGTTGTTGTTGAATTTGTTGGTGTCTTTCAATGTTGAGGTTGTTGTTGTTTTTCAATGCTGAGGTTGTTGTTGAATTTGTTGGTGTTTTTCAATGTTGAGGTTATTGTTGAATTTGTTGGTGTTTTTCAATGTTGAGGTTGTTGTTGTTTTTCAATGTTGAGGTTGTTGTTGAATTTGTTGGTGTTTTTCAATGTTGAGGTTGTTGTTGTTTTTCAATGTTGGGGGTAGTTGTTGAATTTGTTGGTGTTTTTCAATTTCGAGGTTGTTGTTGAATTTGCTGTTGTTTTTCAATGTTGAAGTTGTTGTTGAATTTGTTGGTGTTTTTCAATGTTGATGTTGTTGTTGTTTTTCAATGTTCAGGTTGTTGTTGAATTGGTTGGTATTTTTCAATGTTGAGGTTGTTGTTGTTTTTCAATGTTGAGGTTGTTGTTGTTTTTCAATGTTGAGGTTGTTGTTGAATTTGTTGGTGTTTTCATTGTTGAGGTTGTTGTTGAATTTGTTGGTGTTTTTCAATGTTGAGGTTGTTGTTGTTTTTCAATGTTGAGGTTGTTGTTGTATTTGTTGGTGTTTTTCAATGTTGAGGTTGTTGTAGTTTTTCAATGTTGAGGTTGTTGTTGAACTTGTTGGTGTTTTTCAACGTCGAGGTTGTTGTTGAATTTGTTGGTGTTTTTCAATGTTGAAGTTGTTGTTGAATTTGTTGGTGTTTTTCAATGTTGAGGTTGTTGTTGAATTTGTTGGTGTTTTTAAATGTTGAGGTTGTTGTTGAATTTGTTGGTGTTTTTCAATGTTGAGGTCGTTGTTGTTTTTCAATGTTGAGGTTGTTGTTGAATTTGTTGGTGTTTTTCAATGTTGAGGTTGTTGTTGTTGTTCAATCTGGAGGTTGTTGTTGAATTTATTGGTGTTTTTCAAGGTTGAGGTTGTTGTTGAATTTGTTGGTGTTTTTCAATGTTGAGGTTGTTGTTATTGTTCAATGTGGAGGTTGTTGTTGAATTTGTTGGTGTTTTTCAATGTTGAGGTTGTTGTTGAATTTGATGGTGTTTTTCAATGTTGAAGTTGTTGTTGAATTTGTTGGTGTTTTTTATGTTGAGGTTGTTTTTGTTTTTCAATGTTGAGGTTGTTGTTGAATTTGTTGGTGTTTTTCAATGTTGAGGTTGTTGTTGTTTTTCAATGTTGATGTTGTTGTTGAATTTGTTGGTGTTTTTCAATGTTGAGGTTGTTGTTGAATTTGTTTTTGTTTTTAAATGTTGAGGTTGTTGTTGAATTTGCTGGTGTTTTTCGATGTTGAGGTTGTTGTTGTTTTTCAAAGTTGAGGTTGTTGTTGAATTTGTTGGTGTTTTTCAATGTTGAGGTTGTTGTTGAATTTCTTGGTGTTTTCATTGTTGAGGTTGTTGTTGAATTTGTTGGTGTTTTTCAATGTTGAGGTTGTTGTTGTTTTTCAATTTTGAGGTTGTTGTTGAATTTGTTGGTGTTTTTCAATGTTGAGGTTGTTGTTGTTTTTCAATGCTGAGGTTGTTGTTGAATTTGTTGGTGTTTTTGAATGTTGAGGTTGTTGTTGAATTTCTTGGTGTTTTTCAATGTTGAGGTTGTTGTTGTTTTTCAACGTTGAGGTTGTTGTTGAAATTGATGGTGTTTTTCAATGTTGAGGTTGTTGTTTTTCAATGCTGAGGTTGTTGTTGAATTTGTTGGTGTTTTTCAATGTTGAGGTTATTGTTGAATTTGTTGGTGTTTTTCAATGTTCAGGTTGTTGTTGTTTTTCAATGTTGAGGTTGTTGTTGAATTTGTTGGTGTTTTTCAATGTTGAGGTTGTTGTTGTTTTTCAATGTTGAGGTAGTTGTTGAATTTGTTGGTGTTTTTCAATTTCGAGGTTGTTGTTGAATTTGCTGTTGTTTTTCAATGTTGAAGTTGTTGTTGAATTTGTTGGTGTTTTTCAATGTTGATGTTGTTGTTGTTTTTCAATGTTCAGGTTGTTGTTGAATTGGTTGGTATTTTTCAATGTTGATTTTGTTGTTGTTTTTCAATGTTGAGGTTGTTGTTGTTTTTCAATGTTGAGGTTGTTGTTGAATTTGTTGGTGTTTTCATTGTTGAGGTTGTTGTTGAATTTGTTGGTGTTTTTCAATGTTGAGGTTGTTGTTGTTTTTCAATGTTGAGGTTGTTGTTGTATTTGTTGGTGTTTTTCAATGTTGAGGTTGATGTAGTTTTTCAATGTTGAGGTTGTTGTTGAACTTGTTGGTGTTTTTCAACGTCGAGGTTGTTGTTGAATTTGTTGGTGTTTTTCAATGTTGAAGTTGTTGTTGAATTTGTTGGTGTTTTTCAATGTTGAGGTTGTTGTTGAATTTGTTGGTGTTTTTAAATGTTGAGGTTGTTGTTGAATTTGTTGGTGTTTTTCAATGTTGAGGTCGTTGTTGTTTTTCAATGTTGAGGTTGTTGTTGAATTTGTTGGTGTTTTTCAATGTTGAGGTTGTTGTTGTTGTTCAATCTGGAGGTTGTTGTTGAATTTATTGGTGTTTTTCAAGGTTGAGGTTGTTGTTGAATTTGTTGGTGTGTTTCAATGTTGAGGTTGTTGTTATTGTTCAATGTGGAGGTTGTTGTTGAATTTGTTGGTGTTTTTCAATGTTGAGGTTGTTGTTGAATTTGATGGTGTTTTTCAATGTCGAGGTTGTTGTTGAATTTGTTGGTGTTTTTCAATGTTGAAGTTGTTTTTGAATTTGTTGGTGTTTTTTATGTTGAGGTTGTTGTTGTTTTTCAATGTTGAGGTTGTTGTTGAATTTGTTGGTGTTTTTCAATGTTGAGGTTGTTGTTGTTTTTCAATGTTGAGGTTGTTGTTGAATTTGTTGGTGTTTTTCAATGTTGAGGTTGTTGTTGAATTTGTTGGTGTTTTTAAATGTTGAGGTTGTTGTTGAATTTGCTGGTGTTTTTCGATGTTGAGGTTGTTGTTGTTTTTCAATGTTGAGGTTGTTGTTGAATTTGTTGGTGTTTTTCAATGTTGAGGTTGTTGTTGAATTTCTTGGTGTTTTCATTGTTGAGTTTGTTGTTGAATTTGTTGGTGTTTTTCAATGTTGAGGTTGTTGTTGTTTTTCAATTTTGAGGTTGTTGTTGAATTTGTTGGTGTTTTTCAATGTAGAGGTTGTTGTTGTTTTTCAATGCTGAGGTTGTTGTTGAATTTGTTGGTCTTTTTGAATGTTGAGGTTGTTGTTGAATTTCTTGGTGTTTTTCAATGTTGAGGTTGTTGTTGTTTTTCAATGTTGAGGTTGTTGTTGAAATTGATGGTGTTTTTCAATGTTGAGGTTGTTGTTGTTTTTCAATGTTGAGGTTGTTGTTGAATTTGTTGGTGTTTTTCAATGTTGAGGTTGTTGTTGTTTTTCAATGCTGAGGTTGTTGTTGAATTTGTTGGTGTTTTTGAATGTTGAGGTTGTTGTTGAATTTCTAGGTGTTTTTCAATGTTGAGGTTGTTGTTGTTTTTCAATGTTGAGGTTGTTGTTGAATTTGTTGGTGTTTTTCAATGCTGTGGTTGTTGTTGAAATTGTTCGCGTTTTTAAATGTTGAGGTTCTTGTTGAATTTGTTGGTGTTTTTCAATGTTGGGGTTGTTGTTGAATTTGTTGGTGTTTTTCAATGTTGAAGTTGTTGTTGACTTTGTTGGTGTTTTTTATGTTGAGATTGTTGTTGTTTTTCAATGTTGAGGTTGTTGTTGAATTTGTTGGTGTTTTTCAATGTTGAGGTTGTTGTTGTTTTTCAATGTTGAGGTTGTTGTTATTTTTCAATGTTGAGGTTGTTGTTGAATTTGTTGGTGTTTTTCAATGTTGAGGTTGTTGTTGTTTTTCAATGTTGAGGTTGTTGTTATTTTTCAATGTTGAGGTTGTTGTTGAATTTGTTGGTGTTTTTCAATTTCGAGGTTTTTGTTGAATTTGTTGGTGTTTTTCAATGTTGAAGTTGTTGTTGAATTTGTTGGTGTTTTTCAATGTTGAGGTTGTTGTTGTTTTTCAACGTTGAGGTTGTTGTTGAACTTGTTGGTGTCTTTCAATGTTGAGGTTGTTGTTGTTTTTCAATGCTGAGGTTGTTGTTGAATTTGTTGGTGTTTTTCAATGTTGAGGTTATTGTTGAATTTGTTGGTGTTTTTCAATGTTGAGGTTGTTGTTGTTTTTCAATGTTGAGGTTGTTGTTGAATTTGTTGGTGTTTTTCAATGTTGAGGTTGTTGTTGTTTTTCAATGTTGGGGGTAGTTGTTGAATTGTTGGTGTTTTTCAATTTCGAGGTTGTTGTTGAATTTGCTGTTGTTTTTCAATGTTGAAGTTGTTGTTGAATTTGTTGGTGTTTTTCAATGTTGATGTTGTTGTTGTTTTTCAATGTTCAGGTTGTTGTTGAATTGGTTGGTATTTTTCAATGTTGAGGTTGTTGTTGTTTTTCAATGTTGAGGTTGTTGTTGTTTTTCAATGTTGAGGTTGTTGTTGAATTTGTTGGTGTTTTCATTGTTGAGGTTGTTGTTGAATTTGTTGGTGTTTTTCAATGTTGAGGTTGTTGTTGTTTTTCAATGTTGAGGTTGTTGTTGTATTTGTTGGTGTTTTTCAATGTTGAGGTTGTTGTAGTTTTTCAATGTTGAGGTTGTTGTTGAACTTGTTGGTGTTTTTCAACGTCGAGGTTGTTGTTGAATTTGTTGGTGTTTTTCAAGGTTGAAGTTGTTGTTGAATTTGTTGGTGTTTTTCAATGTTGAGGTTGTTGTTGAATTTGTTGGTGTTTTTAAATGTTGAGGTTGTTGTTGAATTTGTTGGTGTTTTTCAATGTTGAGGTCGTTGTTGTTTTTCAATGTTGAGGTTGTTGTTGAATTTGTTGATGTTTTTCAATGTTGAGGTTGTTGTTGTTGTTCAATCTGGAGGTTGTTGTTGAATTTATTGGTGTTTTTCAAGGTTGAGGTTGTTGTTGAATTTGTTGGTGTTTTTCAATGTTGAGGTTGTTGTTATTGTTCAATGTGGAGGTTGTTGTTGAATTTGTTGGTGTTTTTCAATGTTGAGGTTGTTGTTGAATTTGATGGTGTTTTTCAATGTCGAGGTTGTTGTTGAATTTGTTGGTGTTTTTCAATGTTGAAGTTGTTGTTGAATTTGTTGGTGTTTTTTATGTTGAGGTTGTTTTTGTTTTTCAATGTTGAGGTTGTTGTTGAATTTGTTGGTGTTTTTCAATGTTGAGGTTGTTGTTGTTTTTCAATGTTGAGGTTGTTGTTGAATTTGTTGGTGTTTTTCAATGTTGAGGTTGTTGTTGAATTTGTTGGTGTTTTTAAATGTTGAGGTTGTTGTTGAATTTGCTGGTGTTTTTCGATGTTGAGGTTGTTGTTGTTTTTCAATGTTGAGGTTGTTGTTGAATTTGTTGGTGTTTTTCAATGTTGAGGTTGTTGTTGAATTTCTTCGTGTTTTCATTGTTGAGGTTGTTGTTGAATTTGTTGGTGTTTTTCAATGTTGAGGTTGTTGTTGTTTTTCAATTTTGAGGTTGTTGTTGAATTTGTTGGTGTTTTTCAATGTTGAGGTTGTTGTTGTTTTTCAATGCTGAGGTTTTTGTTGAATTTGTTGGTGTTTTTGAATGTTGAGGTTGTTGTTGAATTTCTTGGTGTTTTTCAATGTTGAGGTTGTTGTTGTTTTTCAACGTTGAGGTTGTTGTTGAAATTGATGGTGTTTTTCAATGTTGAGGTTGTTGTTGTTTTTCAATGCTGAGGTTGTTGTTGAATTTGTTGGTGTTTTTCAATGTTGAGGTTATTGTTGAATTTGTTGGTGTTTTTCAATGTTGAGGTTGTTGTTGTTTTTCAATGTTGAGGTTGTTGTTGAATTTGTTGGTGTTTTTCAATGTTGAGGTTGTTGTTGTTTTTCAATGTTGAGGTAGTTGTTGAATTTGTTGGTGTTTTTCAATTTCGAGGTTGTTGTTGAATTTGCTGTTGTTTTTCAATGTTGAAGTTGTTGTTGAATTTGTTGGTGTTTTTCAATGTTGATGTTGTTGTTGTTTTTCAATGTTCAGGTTGTTGTTGAATTGGTTGGTATTTTTCAATGTTGAGGTTGTTGTTGTTTTTCAATGTTGAGGTTGTTGTTGTTTTTCAATGTTGAGGTTGTTGTTGAATTTGTTGGTGTTTTCATTGTTGAGGTTGTTGTTGAATTTGTTGGTGTTTTTCAATGTTGAGGTTGTTGTTGTTTTTCAATGTTGAGGTTGTTGTTGTATTTGTTGGTGTTTTTCAATGTTGAGGTTGTTGTAGTTTTTCAATGTTGAGGTTGTTGTTGAACTTGTTGGTGTTTTTCAACGTCGAGGTTGTTGTTGAATTTGTTGGTGTTTTTCAATGTTGAAGTTGTTGTTGAATTTGTTGGTGTTTTTCAATGTTGAGGTTGTTGTTGAATTTGTTGGTGTTTTTAAATGTTGAGGTTGTTGTTGAATTTGTTGGTGTTTTTCAATGTTGAGGTCGTTGTTGTTTTTCAATGTTGAGGTTGTTGTTGAATTTGTTGGTGTTTTTCAATGTTGAGGTTGTTGTTGTTGTTCAATCTGGAGGTTGTTGTTGAATTTATTGGTGTTTTTCAAGGTTGAGGTTGTTGTTGAATTTGTTGGTGTGTTTCAATGTTGAGGTTGTTGTTATTGTTCAATGTGGAGGTTGTTGTTGAATTTGTTGGTGTTTTTCAATGTTGAGGTTGTTGTTGAATTTGATGGTGTTTTTCAATGTCGAGGTTGTTGTTGAATTTGTTGGTGTTTTTCAATGTTGAAGTTGTTGTTGAATTTGTTGGTGTTTTTTATGTTGAGGTTGTTGTTGTTTTTCAATGTTGAGGTTGTTGTTGAATTTGTTGGTGTTTTTCAATGTTGAGGTTGTTGTTGTTTTTCAATGTTGAGGTTGTTGTTGAATTTGTTGGTGTTTTTCAATGTTGAGGTTGTTGTTGAATTTGTTGGTGTTTTTAAATGTTGAGGTTGTTGTTGAATTTGCTGGTGTTTTTCGATGTTGAGGTTGTTGTTGTTTTTCAATGTTGAGGTTGTTGTTGAATTTGTTGGTGTTTTTCAATGTTGAGGTTGTTGTTGAATTTCTTGGTGTTTTCATTGTTGAGGTTGTTGTTGAATTTGTTGGTGTTTTTCAATGTTGAGGTTGTTGTTGTTTTTCAATTTTGAGGTTGTTGTTGAATTTGTTGGTGTTTTTCAATGTAGAGGTTGTTGTTGTTTTTCAATGCTGAGGTTGTTGTTGAATTTGTTGGTGTTTTTGAATGTTGAGGTTGTTGTTGAATTTCTTGGTGTTTTTCAATGTTGAGGTTGTTGTTGTTTTTCAATGTTGAGGTTGTTGTTGAAATTGATGGTGTTTTTCAATGTTGAGGTTGTTGTTGTTTTTCAATGTTGAGGTTGTTGTTGAATTTGTTGGTGTTTTTCAATGTTGAGGTTGTTGTTGTTTTTCAATGCTGAGGTTGTTGTTGAATTTGTTGGTGTTTTTGAATGTTGAGGTTGTTGTTGAATTTCTAGGTGTTTTTCAATGTTCTGGTTGTTGTTGTTTTTCAATGTTGAGGTTGTTGTTGAATTTGTTGGTGTTTTTCAATGCTGTGGTTGTTGTTGAAATTGTTCGCGTTTTTAAATGTTGAGGTTTTTGTTGAATTTGTTGGTGTTTTTCAATGTTGGGGTTGTTGTTGAATTTGTTGGTGTTTTTCAATGTTGAGGTTGTTGTTGTTTTTCAATGTTGAGGTTGTTGTTGAATTTGTTGGTGTTTTTCAATGTTGAAGTTGTTGTTGAATTTGTTGGTGTTTTTCAATGTTGAGGTTGTTGTTGTTTTTCAATGTTGAGGTTGTTGTTGTATTTGTTGGTGTTTTTCAATTTTGAGGTTGTTGTAGTTTTTCAATGTTGAGGTTGTTGTTGAATTTGTTGGTGTTTTTCAATGTCGAGGTTGTTGTTGAAATTGTTGGTGTTTTTCAATGTTGAAGTTGTTGTTGAATTTGTTGGTGTTTTTCAATTTCGAGGTTGTTGTTGAATTTGTTGGTGTTTTTAAATGTTGAGGTTGTTGTTGAATTTGTTGGTGTTTTTCAATGTTGAGGTTGTTGTTGTTTTTCAATGTTGAGGTTGTTGTTGAATTTGTTGGTGTTTTCCAATGTTGAGGTTGTTGTTGTTGTTCAATGTGGAGGTTGTTGTTGAATTTGTTGGCGTTTTTAAATGTTGAGGTTGTTGTTGAATTTGTTGGTGTTTTTCAATGTTGAGGTTGTTGTTGAATTTGATGGGGTTTTTCAATGTCGAGGTTGTTGTTGAATTTGTTGGTGTTTTTCAATGTTGAAGTTGTTGTTGAATTTGTTGGTGTTTTTTATGTTGAGGTTGTTGTTGTTTTTCAATGTTGAGGTTGTTGTTGAATTTGTTGGTGTTTTTCAATGTTGAGGTTGTTGTTGTTTTTCAATGCTGAGGTTGTTGTTGAATTTGTTTGTGTTTTTCAATGTTGAGGTTGTTGTTGAATTTGTTGGTGTTTTTCAATATTGAGGTTGTTGTTGTTTTTCAATGTTGAGGTTGTTGTTGAATTTGTTGGTGCTTTTCAATGTTGAGGTTGTTGTTGTTTTTCAATGTTGAGGTTGCTGTTGAATTTGTAGGTGTTTTTCAATGTTGAGGTTGATGTTGAATTTGTTGGTGTTTTTCAATGTTGAGGGTGTTGTTGTTTTTCAATGTTGAGGTTGTTGTTATTTTTCAATGTTGAGGTTGTTGTTGAATTTGTTGGTGTTTTTCAATTTCGAGGTTGTTGTTGAATTTGTTGGTGTTTTTCAATGTTGAAGTTGTTGTTGAATTTGTTGGTGTTTTTCAATGTTGAGGTTGTTGTTGTTTTTCAATGTTGAGGTTGATGTTGAATTTGTTGGTGTTTTTCAATGTTGAGGTTGTTGTTGTTTTTTCAATGCTGGGGATGTTGTTGAATTTGTTGGTGTTTTTCAATTTTGAGGTTGTTGTTGAATTTGTTGGTGTTTTTCAATGTTGAGGTTGTTGTTGTTTTTCAATGTTGAGGTTGTTGTTGAATTTGTTGGTGTTTTTCAATGGTGAGGTTGTTGTTCTTTTTCAATGTTGAGTTTGTTGTTGCATTTGTTGGTGTTTTTCAATGTTGAGGTTGTTGTTGAATTTGTTGGTGTTTTTCAATGTTGAGTTTGATGTGGTATTTCAATGTTGAGGTTGTTGTTGTTTTTCAATGTTCAGGTTGTTGTTGAATTGGTTGGTGTTTTTCAATGTTGAGGTTGTTGTTGTTTTTCAATGTTGAGGTTGTTGTTGTTTTTCAATGTTGAGGTTGTTGTTGAATTTGTTGGTGTTTTCATTGTTGAGGTTGTTGTTGAATTTGTTGGTGTTTTTCAATGTTGAGGTTGTTGTTGTTTTTCAATGTTGAGGTTGTTGTTGTATTTGTTGGTGTTTTTCAATGTCGAGGTTGTTGTTGAATTTGTTGGTGTTTTTCAATGTTGAAGTTGTTGTTGAATTTGTTGGTGTTTTTCAATGTTGAGGTTGTTGCTGAATTTGTTGGTGTTTTTAAATGTTGAGGTTGTTGTTGAATTTGTTGGTGTTTTTCAATGTTGAGGTTGTTGTTGTTTTTCAATGTTGAGGTTGTTGTTGAATTTGTTGGTGCTTTTCAATTTTGAGGTTGTTGTTGTTGTTCAATGTGGAGGTTGTTGTTGAATATATTGGTGTTTTTCAATGTTGAGGTTGTTGTTGAATTTGCTGGTGTTTTTCAATGTTGAGGTTGTTGTTGTTTTTCAATGTTGAGGTTGTTGTTGAATTTGATGGTGTTTTTCAATGTCGAGGTTGTTGTTGAATTTGTTGGTGTTTTTCAATGTTGAAGTTGTTGTTGAATTTGTTGGTGTTTTTTATGTTGAGGTTGTTGTTGTTTTTCAATGTTGAGGTTGTTGTTGAATTTGTTGGTGTTTTTCAATGTTGAGGTTGTTGTTGTTTTTCAATGTTGATGTTGTTGTTTAATTTGTTGGTGTTTTTCAATGTCGAGGTTGTTGTTGAATTTGTTGTTGTTTTTCAATGTTGAAGTTGTTGTTGAATTTGTTGGTGTTTTTCAATGTTGAGGTTGTTGTTGAATTTGTTCGTGTTTTTAAATGTTGAGGTTGTTGTTGAATTTGTTGGTGTTTTCCAATGTTGAGGTTGTTGTTGTTGTTCAATGTGGAGGTTGTTGTTGAATTTGTTGGCGTTTTAAATGTTGAGGTTGTTGTTGAATTTGTTGGTGTTTTTCAATGTTGAAGTTGTTGTTGAATTTGTTGGTGTTTTTTATGTTGAGGTTGTTGTTGTTTTTCAATGTTGAGGTTGTTGTTGAATTTGTTGGTGTTTTTCAATGTTGAGGTTGTTGTTGTTTTTCAATGCTGAGGTTATTGTTGAATTTGTTGGTGTTTTTTTCAATGTTGAGGTTTGTTGTTGAATTTGTTGGTGTTTTTCAATATTGAGGTTGTTGTTGCTTTTCAATGTTGAGGTTGTTGTTGAATTTGTTGGTGTTTTTCAATGTTGAGGTTGTTCTTGTTTTTCAATGCTGAGGTTGCTGTTGAATTTGTTGGTGTTTTTCAATTTTGAGGTTGTTGTTGTTTTTAAATGTTGAGGTTGTTGTTGAATTTGTTGGTGTTTTTCAATGTTGAGGTTGTTGTTGAATTTGTTGGTGTTTTTCAATGTTGAGGTTGTTGTTGTTTTGCAATGTTGAGGTTGTTGTTGAATTTGTTGGTGTTTTTCAATGTTGAGGTTGTTGTTGAATTTGTTGGTGTTTTTAAATGTTGAGGTTGTTGTTGAATTTGCTGGTGTTTTTCGATGTTGAGGTTGTTGTTGTTTTTCAATGTTGAGGTTGTTGTTGAATTTGTTGGTGTTTTTCAATGTTGAGGTTGTTGTTGAATTTCTTGGTGTTTTCATTGTTGAGGTTGTTGTTGAATTTGTTGGTGTTTTTCAATGTTGAGGTTGTTGTTGTTTTTCAATTTTGAGGTTGTTGTTGAATTTGTTGGTGTTTTTCAATGTTGAGGTTGTTGTTGTTTTTCAATGCTGAGGTTGTTGTTGAATTTGTTGGTGTTTTTGAATGTTGAGGTTGTTGTTGAATTTCTTGGTGTTTTTCAATGTTGAGGTTGTTGTTGTTTTTCAATGTTGAGGTTGTTGTTGAAATTGATGGTGTTTTTCAATGTTGAGGTTGTTGTTGTTTTTCAATGTTGAGGTTGTTGTTGAATTTGTTGGTGTTTTTCAATGTTGAGGTTGTTGTTGTTTTTCAATGCTGAGGTTGTTGTTGAATTTGTTGGTGTTTTTGAATGTTGAGGTTGTTGTTGAATTTCTAGGTGTTTTTCAATGTTGAGGTTGTTTTTGTTTTTCAATGTTGAGGTTGTTGTTGAATTTGTTGGTGTTTTTCAATGATGTGGTTGTTGTTGAAATTGTTCGCGTTTTTAAATGTTGAGGTTTATGTTGAATTTGTTGGTGTTTTTCAATGTTGGGGTTGTTGTTGAATTTGTTGGTCTTTTTCAATGTTGAGGTTGTTGTTGTTTTTCAATGTTGAGGTTGTTGTTGAATTTGTTGGTGTTTTTCAATGTTGAAGTTGTTGTTGAATTTGTTGGTGTTTTAAATGTTGAGGTTGTTGTTGTTTTTCAATGTTGAGGTTGTTGTTGTATTTGTTGGTGTTTTTCAATTTTGAGGTTGTTGTAGTTTTTCAATGTTGAGGTTGTTGTTGAATTTGTTGGTGTTTTTCAATGTCGAGGTTGTTGTTGAATTTGTTGGTGTTTTTCAATGTTGAAGTTGTTGTTGAATTTGTTGGTGTTTTTCAATTTCGAGGTTGTTGTTGAATTTGTTGGTGTTTTTAAATGTTGAGGTTGTTGTTGAATTTGTTGGTGTTTTTCAATGTTGAGGTTGTTGTTGTTTTTCAATGTTGAGGTTGTTGTTGAATTTGTTGGTGTTTTCCAATGTTGAGGTTGTTGTTGTTGTTCAATGTGGAGGTTGTTGTTGAATTTGTTGGCGTTTTTAAATGTTGAGGTTGTTGTTGAATTTGTTGGTGTTTTTCAATGTTGAGGTTGTTGTTGAATTTGATGGGGTTTTTCAATGTCGAGGTTGTTGTTGAATTTGTTGGTGTTTTTCAATGTTGAAGTTGTTGTTGAATTTGTTGGTGTTTTTTATGTTGAGGTTGTTGTTGTTTTTCAATGTTGAGGTTGTTGTTGAATTTGTTGGTGTTTTTCAATGTTGAGGTTGTTGTTGTTTTTCAATGCTGAGTTTGTTGTTGAATTTGTTTGTGTTTTTCAATGTTGAGGTTGTTGTTGAATTTGTTGGTGTTTTTCAATATTGAGGTTGTTGTTGTTTTTCAATGTTGAGGTTGTTGTTGAATTTGTTGGTGTTTTTCAATGTTGAGGTTGTTGTTGTTTTTCAATGTTGAGGTTGCTGTTGAATTTGTTGGTGTTTTTCAATGTTGAGGTTGATGTTGAATTTGTTGGTGTTTTTCAATGTTGAGGGAGTTGTTGTTTTTCAATGCTGAGGTTGTTGTTATTTTTCAATGTTGAGGTTGTTGTTGAATTTGTTGGTGTTTTTCAATTTCGAGGTTGTTGTTGAATTTGTTGGTGTTTTTCAATGTTGAAGTTGTTGTTGAATTTGTTGGTGTTTTTCAATGTTGAGGTTGTTGCTGTTTTTCAATGTTGAGGTTGTTGTTGAATTTGTTGGTGTTTTTCAATGTTGAGGTTCTTGTTGTTTTTTCAATGCTGGGGATGTTGTTGAATTTGTTGGTGTTTTTCAATGTTGAGGTTGTTGTTGAATTTGTTGGTGTTTTTCAATGTTGAGGATGTTGTTGTTTTTCAATGTTGAGGTTGTTGTTGAATTTGTTGGTGTTTTTCAATGGTGAGGTTGTTGTTCTTTTTCAATGTTGAGTTTGTTGTTGAATTTGTTGGTGTTTTTCAATGTTGAGGTTGTTGTTGAATTTGTTGGTGTTTTTCAATGTTGAGTTTGATGTGGTATTTCAATGTTGAGGTTGTTGTTGTTTTTCAATGTTCAGGTTGTTGTTGAATTGGTTGGTGTTTTTCAATGTTGAGGTTGTTGTTGTTTTTCAATGTTGAGGTTGTTGTTGTTTTTCAATGTTGAGGTTGTTGTTGAATTTGTTGGTGTTTTCATTGTTGAGGTTGTTGTTGAATTTGTTGGTGTTTTTCAATGTTGAGGTTGTTGTTGTTTTTCAATGATGAGGTTGTTGATGTATTTGTTGGTGTTTTTCAATGTCGAGGTTGTTGTTGAATTTGTTGGTGTTTTTCAATGTTGAAGTTGTTGTTGAATTTGTTGGTGTTTTTCAATGTTGAGGTTGTTGCTGAATTTGTTGGTGTTTTTAAATGTTGAGGTTGTTGTTGAAATTGTTGGTGTTTTTCAATGTTGAGGTTGTTGTTGTTTTTCAATGCTGAGGTTGTTGTTGAATTTGTTGGTGTTTTTCAATTTTGAGGTTGTTGTTGTTGTTCAATGTGGAGGTTGTTGTTGAATATATTGGTGTTTTTCAATGTTGAGGTTGTTGTTGAATTTGCTGGTGTTTTTCAATGTTGAGGTTGTTGTTGTTTTTCAATGTTGAGGTTGTTGTTGAATTTGATGGTGTTTTTCAATGTTGAGGTTGTTGTTGTTTTTCAATGTTGATGTTGTTGTTTAATTTGTTGGTGTTTTCCAATGTCGAGGTTGTTGTTGAATTTGTTGGTGTTTTTCAATGTTGAAGTTGTTGTTGAATTTGTTGGTGTTTTTCAATGTTGAGGTTGTTGTTGAATTTGTTCGTGTTTTTAAATGTTGAGGTTGTTGTTGAATTTGTTGGTGTTTTCCAATGTTGAGGTTGTTGTTGTTGTTCAATGTGGAGGTTGTTGTTGAATTTGTTGGCGTTTTTAAATGTTGAGGTTGTTGTTGAATTTGTTGGTGTTTTTCAATGTTGAGGTTGTTGTTGAATTTGATGGGGTTTTTCAATGTCGAGGTTGTTGTTGAATTTGTTGGTGTTTTTCAATGTTGAAGTTGTTGTTGAATTTGTTGGTGTTTTTTATGTTGAGGTTGTTGTTGTTTTTCAATGTTGAGGTTGTTGTTGAATTTGTTGGTGTTTTTCAATGTTGAGGTTGTTGTTGTTTTTCAATGCTGAGGTTATTGTTGAATTTGTTGGTGTTTTTCAATGTTGAGGTTTGTTGTTGAATTTGTTGGTGTTTTTCAATATTGAGGTTGTTGTTGTTTTTCAATGTTGAGGTTGTTGTTGAATTTGTTGGTGTTTTTCAATGTTGAGGTTGTTGTTGTTTTTCAATGTTGAGGTTGCTGTTGAATTTGTTGGTGTTTTTCAATTTTGAGGTTGTTGTTGTTTTTAAATGTTGAGGTTGTAGTTGAATTTGTTGCTGTTTTTCAATGTTGAGGTTGTTGTTGAATTTGTTGGTGTTTTTCAATGTTGAGGTTGTTGTTGTTTTTCAATGTCGAGGTTGTTGTTGAATTTGATGGTGTTTTTCAATGTCGAGGTTGTTGTTGAATTTGCTCGTGTTTTTCAATGTTGAAGTTGTTGTTGACTTTGTTGGTCTTTTTTATGTTGCGATTGTTGTTGTTTTTCAATGTTGAGGTTGTTGTTGAATTTGTTGGTGTTTTTCAATGTTGAGGTTGTTGTTGTTTTTCAATGTTGAGGTTGTTGTTATTTTTCAATGTTGAGGTTGTTGTTGAATTTGTTGGTGTTTTTCAATGTTGAGGTTGTTGTTGTTTTTCAATGTTGAGGTTGTTGTTATTTTTCAATGTTGAGGTTGTTGTTGAATTTGTTGGTGTTTTTCAATTTCGAGGTTGTTGTTGAATTTGTTGGTGTTTTTCAATGTTGAAGTTGTTGTTGAATTTGTTGGTGTTTTTCAATGTTGAGGTTGTTGTTGTTTTTCAACATTGAGGTTGTTGTTGAATTTGTTGGTGTCTTTCAATGTTGAGGTTGTTGTTGTTTTTCAATGCTGAGGTTGTTGTTGAATTTGCTGGTGTTTTTCAATGTTGAGGTTATTGTTGAATTTGATGGTGTTTTTCAATGTTGAGGTTGTTGTTGTTTTTCAATGTTGAGGTTGTTGTTGAATTTGTTGGTGTTTTTCAATGTTGAGGTTGTTGTTGTTTTTCAATGTTGAGGTTGTTGTTGAATTTGTTGGTGTTTTTCAATGTTGAGGTTGTTGTTGAATTTGTTGGTGTTTTTCAATGTTGAGGTTGTTGTTGTTTTTCAATGTTGAGGTTGTTGTTGAATTTGTTGCTGTTTTTCAATTTCGAGGTTGTTGTTGAATTTGCAGTTGTTTTTCAATGTTGAAGTTGTTGTTGAATTTGTTGGTGTTTTTCAATGTTGATGTTGTTGTTGTTTTTCAATGTTCAGGTTGTTGTTGAATTGGTTGGTGTTTTTCAATGTTGAGGTTGTTGTTGTTTTTCAATATTGAGGTTGTTGTTGTTTTTCAATGTTGAGGTTGTTGTTGAATTTGTTGGTGTTTTCATTGTTGAGGTTGTTGTTGAATTTGTTGGTGTTTTTCAATGTTGAGGTTGCTGTTGTTTTTCAATGTTGAGGTTGTTGTTGTATTTGTTGGTGTTTTTCAATGTTGAGGTTGTTGTAGTTTTTCAATGTTGAGGTTGTAGTTGAACTTGTTGGTGTTTTTCAATGTCGAGGTTGTTGTTGAATTTGTTGGTGTTTTTCAATGTTGAAGTTGTTGTTGAATTTGTTGGTGTTTTTCAATGTTGAGGTTGTTGTTGAATTTGTTGGTGTTTTTAAATGTTGAGGTTGTTGTTGAATTTGTTGGTGTTTTTCAGTGTTGAGGTCGTTGTTGTTTTTCAATGTTGAGGTTGTTGTTGAATTTGTTGGTGTTTTTCAATGTTGAGGTTGTTGTTGAATTTGATGGTGTTTTTCAATGTCGAGGTTGTTGTTGAATTTGTTGGTGTTTTTCAATGTTGAAGTTGTTGTTGAATTTGTTGGTGTTTTTTATGTTGAGGTTGTTGTTGTTTTTCAATGTTGAGGTTGTTGTTGAATTTGTTGGTGTTTTTCAATGTTGAGGTTGTTGTTGTTTTTCAATGTTGAGGTTGTTGTTGAATTTGTTGGTGTTTTTCAATGTCGAGGTTGCTGTTGAATTTCTTGGTGTTTTTCGATGTTGAAGTTGTTGTTGAATTTGTTGGTGTTTTTCAATGTTGAGGTTGTTGTTGAATTTGTTGGTGTTTTTAAATGTTGAGGTTGTTGTTGAATTTGCTGGTGTTTTTCGATGTTGAGGTTGTTGTTGTTTTTCAATGTTGAGGTTGTTGTTGAATTTGTTGGTGTTTTTCAATGTTGAGGTTGTTGTTGAATTTCTTGGTGTTTTCATTGTTGAGGTTGTTGTTGAATTTGTTGGTGTTTTTCAATGTTGAGGTTGTTGTTGTTTTTCAATTTTGAGGTTGTTGTTGAATTTGTTGGTGTTTTTCAATGTTGAGGTTGTTGTTGTTTTTCAATGCTGAGGTTGTTGTTGAATTTGTTGTTGTTTTTGAATGTTGAGGTTGTTGTTGAATTTCTTGGTGTTTTTCAATGTTGAGGTTGTTGTTGTTTTTCAATGTTGATGTTGTTGTTGAATTTGATGGTGTTTTTCAATGTTGAGGTTGTTGTTGGTTTTCAATGTTGAGGTTGTTGTTGAATTTGTTGGTGTTTTTCAATGTTGTGGTTGTTGTTGAATTTGTTGGCGTTTTTAAATGTTGAGGTTATGTTGAATTTGTTGGTGTTTTTCAATGTTGGGGTTGTTGTTGAATTTGTTGGTGTTTTTCAATGTCGAGGTTGTTGTTGAATTTGTTGGTGTTTTTCAATGTTGACGTTGTTGTTGAATTTGTTGGTGTTTTTCAATGTTGAGGTTGTTGTTGAATTTGTTGGTGTTTTTAAATGTTGAGGTTGTTGTTGAATTTGTTGGTGTTTTTCAATGTTGAGGTTGTTGTTGTTTTTCAATGTTGAGGTTGTTGTTGAATTTGTTGGTGTTTTCCAATGTTGAGGTTGTTGTTGTTCAATGTGGAATTTGTTGTTGAATTTGTTGGCGTTTTTAAATGTTGAGGTTGTTGTTGAATTTGTTGGTGTTTTTCAATGTTGAGGTTGTTGTTGAATTTGATGGGGTTTTTCAATGTCGAGGTTGTTGTTGAATTTGTTGGTGTTTTTCAATGTTGAAGTTGTTGTTGAAATTGTTGTTGTTTTTTATGTTGAGGTTGTTGTTGTTTTTCAATGTTGAGGTTGTTGTTGAATTTGTTGGTGTTTTTCAATGTTGAGGTTGTTGTTGTTTTTCAATGTTGAGGTTGTTGTTATTTTTAAATGTTGAGGCTGTTGTTGAATTTGTTGGTGTTTTTCAATTTCGAGGTTGTTGTTGAATTTGTTGGTGTTTTTCAATGTTGAAGTTGTTGTTGAATTTGTTGGTGTTTTTCAATGTTGAGGTTGTTGTTGTTTTTCAATGTTGAGGTTGTTGTTGAATTTGTTGGTGTTTTTCAATGTTGAGGTTGTTGTTGTTTTTCAATGCTGAGGTTGTTGTTGAATTTGTTGGTGTTTTTCAATGTTGAGGTTGTTGTTGAATTTGTTGGTGTTTTTCAATATTGAGGTTGTTGTTGTTTTTCATTGTTGAGGTTGTTGTTGAATTTGTTGGTGTTTTTCAATGTTGAGGTTGTTGTTGTTTTTCAATGTTGAGGTTGCTGTTGAATTTATTGGTGTTTTTCAATGTTGAGGTTAATGTTGAATTTGTTGGTGTTTTTCAATGTTGAGGTTGTTGTTGAATTTGTTGGTGTTTTTCAATATTGAGGTTGTTGTTGTTTTTCAATGTTGAGGTTGTTGTTGAATTTGTTGGTGTTTTTCAATGTTGAAGTTGTTGTTGAATTTGTTGGTGTTTTTCAATGTTGAGGTTGTTGCTGAATTTGTTGGTGTTTTTAAATGTTGAGGTTGTTGTTGAAATTGTTGGTGTTTTTCAATGTTGAGGTTGTTGTTGTTTTTCAATGCTGAGGTTGTTGTTGAATTTGTTGGTGTTTTTCAATTTTGAGGTTGTTGTTGTTGTTCAATGTGGAGGTTGTTGTTGAATATATTGGTGTTTTTCAATGTTGAGGTTGTTGTTGAATTTGCTGGTGTTTTTCAATGTTGAGGTTGTTGTTGTTTTTCAATGTTGAGGTTGTTGTTGAATTTGATGGTGTTTTTCAATGTTGAGGTTGTTGTTGTTTTTCAATGTTGATGTTGTTGTTTAATTTGTTGGTGTTTTCCAATGTCGAGGTTGTTGTTGAATTTGTTGGTGTTTTTCAATGTTGAAGTTGTTGTTGAATTTGTTGGTGTTTTTCAATGTTGAGGTTGTTGGTGAATTTGTTCGTATTTTTAAATGTTGAGGTTGTTGTTGAATTTGTTGGTGTTTTCCAATGTTGAGGTTGTTGTTGTTGTTCAATGTGGAGGTTGTTGTTGAATTTGTTGGCGTTTTTAAATGTTGAGGTTGTTGTTGAATTTGTTGGTGTTTTTCAATGTTTAGGTTGTTGTTGAATTTGATGGGGTTTTTCAATGTCGAGGTTGTTGTTGAATATGTTGGTGTTTTTCAATGTTGAAGTTGTTGTTGAATTTGTTGGTGTTTTTTATGTTGAGGTTGTTGTTGTTTTTCAATGTTGAGGTTGTTGTTGAATTTGTTGGTGTTTTTCAATGTTGAGGTTGTTGTTGTTTTTCAATGCTGAGGTTATTGTTGAATTTGTTGGTGTTTTTCAATGTTGAGGTTTGTTGTTGAATTTGTTGGTGTTTTTCAATATTGAGGTTGTTGTTGTTTTTCAATGTTGAGGTTGTTGTTGAATTTGTTGGTGTTTTTCAATGTTGAGGTTGTTGTTGTTTTTCAATGTTGAGGTTGCTGTTGAATTTGTTGGTGTTTTTCAATTTTGAGGTTGTTGTTGTTTTTAAATGTTGAGGTTGTTGTTGAATTTGTTGCTGTTTTTCAATGTTGAGGTTGTTGTTGAATTTGTTGGTGTTTTTCAATGTTGAGGTTGTTGTTGTTTTTCAATGTCGAGGTTGTTGTTGAATTTGATGGTGTTTTTCAATGTCGAGGTTGTTGTTGAATTTGCTGGTGTTTTTCAATGTTGAAGTTGTTGTTGACTTTGTTGGTCTTTTTTATGTTGAGATTGTTGTTGTTTTTCAATGTTGAGGTTGTTGTTGAATTTGTTGGTGTTTTTCAATGTTGAGGTTGTTGTTGTTTTTCAATGTTGAGGTTGTTGTTATTTTTCAATGTTGAGGTTGTTGTTGAATTTGTTGGTGTTTTTCAATTTCGAGGTTGTTGTTGAATTTGTTGGTGTTTTTCAATGTTGAAGTTGTTGTTGAATTTGTTGGTGTTTTTCAATGTTGAGGTTGTTGTTGTTTTTCAACGTTGAGGTTGTTGTTGAATTTGTTGGTGTCTTTCAATGTTGAGGTTGTTTTTGTTTTTCAATGCTGAGGTTGTTGTTGAATTTGTTGGTGTTTTTCAATGTTGAGGTTATTGTTGAATTTGTTGGTGTTTTTCAATGTTGAGGTTGTTGTTGTTTTTCAATGTTGAGGTTGTTGTTGAATTTGTTGGTGTTTTTCAATGTTGAGGTTGTTGTTGTTTTTCAATGTTGAGGTTGTTGTTGAATTTGTTGGTGTTTTTCAATGTTGAGGTTGTTGTTGAATTTGTTGGTGTTTTTCAATGTTGAGGTTGTTGTTGTTTTTCAATGTTGAGGTTGTTGTTGAATTTGTTGCTGTTTTTCAATTTCGAGGTTGTTGTTGAATTTGCAGTTGTTTTTCAATGTTGAAGTTGTTGTTGAATTTGTTGGTGTTTTTCAATGTTGATGTTGTTGTTGTTTTTCAATGTTCAGGTTGTTGTTGAATTGGTTGGTGTTTTTCAATGTTGAGGTTGTTGTTGTTTTTCAATGTTGAGGTTGTTGTTGTTTTTCAATGTTGAGGTTGTTGTTGAATTTGTTGGTCTTTTCATTGTTGAGGTTGTTGTTGAATTTGTTGGTGTTTTTCAATGTTGAGGTTGCTGTTGTTTTTCAATGTTGAGGTTGTTGTTGTATTTGTTGGTGTTTTTCAATGTTGAGGTTGTTGTAGTTTTTCAATGTTGAGGTTGTAGTTGAACTTGTTGGTGTTTTTCAATGTCGAGGTTGTTGTTGAATTTGTTGGTGTTTTTCAATGTTGAAGTTGTTGTTGAATTTGTTGGTGTTTTTCAATGTTGAGGTTGTTGTTGAATTTGTTGGTGTTTTTAAATGTTGAGGTTGTTGTTGAATTTGTTGGTGTTTTTCAGTGTTGAGGTCGTTGTTGTTTTTCAATGTTGAGGTTGTTGTTGAATTTGTTGGTGTTTTTCAATGTTGAGGTTGTTGTTGAATTTGATGGTGTTTTTCAATGTCGAGGTTGTTGTTGAATTTGTTGGTGTTTTTCAATGTTGAAGTTGTTGTTGAATTTGTTGGTGTTTTTTATGTTGAGGTTGTTGTTGTTTTTCAATGTTGAGGTTGTTGTTGAATTTGTTGGTGTTTTTCAATGTTGAGGTTGTTGTTGTTTTTCAATGTTGAGGTTGTTGTTGAATTTGTTGGTGTTTTTCAATGTCGAGGTTGCTGTTGAATTTGTTGGTGTTTTTCGATGTTGAAGTTGTTGTTGAATTTGTTGGTGTTTTTCAATGTTGAGGTTGTTGTTGAATTTGTTGGTGTTTTTAAATGTTGAGGTTGTTGTTGAATTTGCTGGTGTTTTTCGATGTTGAGGTTGTTGTTGTTTTTCAATGTTGAGGTTGTTGTTGAATTTGTTGGTGTTTTTCAATGTTGAGGTTGTTGTTGAATTTCTTGGTGTTTTCATTGTTGAGGTTGTTGTTGAATTTGTTGGTGTTTTTCAATGTTGAGGTTGTTGTTGTTTTTCAATTTTGAGGTTGTTGTTGAATTTGTTGGTGTTTTTCAATGTTGAGGTTGTTGTTGTTTTTCAATGCTGAGGTTGTTGTTGAATTTCTTGTTGTTTTTGAATGTTGAGGTTGTTGTTGAATTTCTTGGTGTTTTTCAATGTTGAGGTTGTTGTTGTTTTTCAATGTTGAGGTTGTTGTTGAATTTGATGGTGTTTTTCAATCTTGAGGTTGTTGTTGGTTTTCAATGTTGAGGTTGTTGTTGAATTTGTTGGGGTTTTTCAATGTTGTGGTTGTTGTTGAATTTGTTGGCGTTTTTAAATGTTGAGGTTATGTTGAATTTGTTGGTGTTTTTCAATGTTGGGGTTGTTGTTGAATTTGTTGGTGTTTTTCAATGTCGAGGTTGTTGTTGAATTTGTTGGTGTTTTTCAATGTTGAAGTTGTTGTTGAATTTGTTGGTGTTTTTCAATGTTGAGGTTGTTGTTGAATTTGTTGGTGTTTTTAAATGTTGAGGTTGTTGTTGAATTTGTTGGTGTTTTTCAATGTTGAGGTTGTTGTTGTTTTTCAATGTTGAGGTTGTTGTTGAATTTGTTGGTGTTTTCCAATGTTGAGGTTGTTGTTGTTGTTCAATGTGGAATTTGTTGTTGAATTTGTTGGCGTTTTTAAATGTTGAGGTTGTTGTTGAATTTGTTGGTGTTTTTCAATGTTGAGGTTGTTGTTGAATTTGATGGGGTTTTTCAATGTCGAGGTTGTTGTTGAATTTGTTGGTGTTTTTCAATGTTGAAGTTGTTGTTGAATTTGTTGGTGTTTTTTATGTTGAGGTTGTTGTTGTTTTTCAATGTTGAGGTTGTTGTTGAATTTGTTGGTGTTTTTCAATGTTGAGGTTGTTGTTGTTTTTCAATGTTGAGGTTGTTGTTATTTTTAAATGTTGAGGCTGTTGTTGAATTTGTTGGTGTTTTTCAATTTCGAGGTTGTTGTTGAATTTGTTGGTGTTTTTCAATGTTGAAGTTGTTGTTGAATTTGTTGGTGTTTTTCAATGTTGAGGTTGTTGTTGTTTTTCAATGTTGAGGTTGTTGTTGAATTTGTTGGTGTTTTTCAATGTTGAGGTTGTTGTTGTTTTTCAATGCTGAGGTTGTTGTTGAATTTGTTGGTGTTTTTCAATGTTGAGGTTGTTGTTGAATTTGTTGGTGTTTTTCAATATTGAGGTTGTTGTTGTTTTTCAATGTTGAGGTTGTTGTTGAATTTGTTGGTGTTTTTCAATGTTGAGGTTGTTGTTGTTTTTCAATGTTGAGGTTGCTGTTGAATTTGTTGGTGTTTTTCAATGTTGAGGTTAATGTTGAATTTGTTGGTGTTTTTCAATGTTGAGGTTGTTGTTGAATTTGTTGGTGTTTTTCAATATTGAGGTTGTTGTTGTTTTTCAATGTTGAGGTTGTTGTTGAATTTCTTGGTGTTTTTCAATGTTGAGGTTGTTGTTGTTTTTCAATGTTGAGGTTGCTGTTGAATTTGTTGGTGTTTTTCAATGTTGAGGTTGATGTTGAATTTGTTGGTGTTTTTCAATGTTGAGGGTGTTGTTGTTTTTCAATGTTGAGGTTGTTGTTATTTTTCAATGTTGAGGTTGTTGTTGAATTTGTTGGTGTTTTTCAATTTCGAGGTTGTTGTTGAATTTGTTGGTGTTTTTCAATGTTGAAGTTGTTGTTGAATTTGTTGGTGTTTTTCAATGTTGAGGTTGTTGTTGTTTTTCAATGTTGAGGTTGTTGTTGAATTTGTTGGTGTTTTTCAATGTTGAGGTTGTTGTTGTTTTTTCAATGCTGGGGATGTTGTTGAATTTGTTGGTGTTTTTCAATGTTGAGGTTGTTGTTGAATTTGTTGGTGTTTTTCAATGTTGAGGTTGTTGTTGTTTTTCAATGTTGAGGTTGTTGTTGAATTTGTTGGTGTTTTTCAATGGTGAGGTTGTTGTTGTTTTTCAATGTTGAGTTTGTTGTTGAATTTGTTGGTGTTTTTCAATGTTGAGGTTGTTGTTGAATTTGTTGGTGTTTTTCAATGTTGAGGTTGTAGATGTTTTTCAATGTTGAGGTTATTGTTGAATTTGTTGGTGTTTTTCAATGTTGAGGTTGTTGATGAATTTGTTGGCGTTTTTAAATGTTGAGGTTTATGTTGAATTTGTTGGTGTTTTTCAATGTTGGGGTTGTTGTTGAATTTGTTGGTGTTTTTCAATGTTGAGGTTGTTGTTGTTTTTCAATGTTGAGGTTGTTGTTGAATTTGATGGTGTTTTTCAATGTTGAGGTTGTTGTTGTTTTTCAATGTTGAGGTTGTTGTTGAATTTGTTGGTGTTTTTCAATGTTGTGGTTGTTGTTGAATTTGTTGGCGTTTTTAAATGTTGAGGTTTATGTTGAATTTGTTGGTGTTTTTCAATGTTGGGGTTGTTGTTGAATTTGTTGGTGTTTTTCAATGTTGAGGTTGTTGTTGTTTTTCAATCTTGAGGTTGTTGTTGAATTTGTTGGTGTTTTTCAATGTTGAAGTTGTTGCTGAATTTGTTGGTGTTTTTCAATGTTGAGGTTGTTGTTGTTTTTCAATGTTCAGGTTGTTGTTGATTTGGTTGGTGTTTTTCAATGTTGAGGTTGTTGTTGTTTTTCAATGTTGCGGTTGTTGTTGTTTTTCAATGTTGAGGTTGTTGTTGAATTTGTTGGTGTTTTTAAATGTTGAGGTTGTTGTTGAATTTGTTGGTGTTTTTCAATGTTGAGGTTGTTGTTGTTTTTCAATGTTGAGGTTGTTGTTGAATTTGTTGGTGTTTTTCAATGTTGAGGTTGTTGTTGTATTTAAATGTTGAGGTTGTTGTTAAATTTGTTGGTGTTTTTCAATGTTGAGGTTGTTGTTGAATTTGTTGGTGTTGTTCAATGTTGAGGTTGCTGTTGTTTTTCAATGTCGAGGTTGTTGTTGAATTTGATGGTGTTTTTCAATGTCGAGGTTGTTGTTGAATTTGCTGGTGTTTTTCAATGTTGAAGTTGTTGTTGACTTTGTTGGTGTTTTTTATGTTGAGATTGTTGTTGTTTTTCAATGTTGAGGTTGTTGTTGAATTTGTTGGTGTTTTTCAATGTTGAGGTTGTTGTTGTTTTTCAATCTTGAGGTTGTTGTTGAATTTGTTGGTGTTTTTCAATGTTGAAGTTGTTGCTGAATTTGTTGGTGTTTTTCAATGTTGAGGTTGTTGTTGTTTTTCAATGTTCAGGTTGTTGTTGATTTGGTTGGTGTTTTTCAATGTTGAGGTTGTTGTTGTTTTTCAATGTTGCGGTTGTTGTTGTTTTTCAATGTTGAGGTTGTTGTTGAATTTGTTGGTGTTTTTAAATGTTGAGGTTGTTGTTGAATTTGTTGGTGTTTTTCAATGTTGAGGTTGTTGTTGTTTTTCAATGTTGAGGTTGTTGTTGAATTTGTTGGTGTTTTTCAATGTTGAGGTTGTTGTTGTATTTAAATGTTGAGGTTGTTGTTAAATTTGTTGGTGTTTTTCAATGTTGAGGTTGTTGTTGAATTTGTTGGTGTTTTTCAATGTTGAGGTTGCTGTTGTTTTTCAATGTCGAGGTTGTTGTTGAATTTGATGGTGTTTTTCAATGTCGAGGTTGTTGTTGAATTTGCTGGTGTTTTTCAATGTTGAAGTTGTTGTTGACTTTGTTGGTGTTTTTTATGTTGAGATTGTTGTTGTTTTTCAATGTTGAGGTTGTTGTTGAATTTGTTGGTGTTTTTCAATGTTGAGGTTGTTGTTGTTTTTCAATGTTGAGGTTGTTGTTATTTTTCAATGTTGAGGTTGTTGTTGAATTTGTTGGTGTTTTTCAATGTTGAGGTTGTTGTTGTTTTTCAATGTTGATGTTGTTGTTATTTTTCAATGTTGAGGTTGTTGTTGAATTTGTTGGTGTTTTTCAATTTCGAGGTTGTTGTTGTTTTTCGAATTTGAGGTTGTTGTTGAATTTGTTGGTGTCTTTCAATGTTGAGGTTGTTGTTGTTTTTCAATGCTGAGGTTGTTGTTGAATTTGTTGGTGTTTTTCAATGTTGAGGTTGTTGTTGTTTTTCAATGTTGAGGTTGCTGTTGAATTTGTTGGTGTTTTTCAATTTTGAGGTTGTTGTTGTTTTTAAATGTTGAGGTTGTTGTTGAATTTGTTGGTGTATTTCAATGTTGAGGTTGTTGTTGAATTTGTTGGTGTTTTTCAATGTTGAGGTTGTTGTTGTTTTTCAATGTCGAGGTTGTTGTTGAATTTGATGGTGTTTTTCAATGTCGAGGTTGTTGTTGAATTTGCTGGTGTTTTTCAATGTTGAAGTTGTTGTTGACTTTGTTGGTCTTTTTTATGTTGAGATTGTTGTTGTTTTTCAATGTTGTGGTTGTTGTTGAATTTGTTGGTGTTTTTCAATGTTGAGGTTGTTGTTGTTTTTCAATGTTGAGGTTGTTGTTATTTTTCAATGTTGAGGTTGTTGTTGAATTTGTTGGTGTTTTTCAATGTTGAGGTTGTTGTTGTTTTTCAATGTTGAGGTTGTTGTTATTTTTCAATGTTGAGGTTGTTGTTGAATTTGTTGGTGTTTTTCAATTTCGAGGTTGTTGTTGAATTTGTTGGTGTTTTTCAATGTTGAAGTTGTTGTTGAATTTGTTGGTGTTTTTCAATGTTGAGGTTGTTGTTGTTTTTCAACGTTGAGGTTGTTGTTGAATTTGTTGGTGTCTTTCAATGTTGAGGTTGTTGTTGTTTTTCAATGCTGAGGTTGTTGTTGAATTTGTTGGTGTTTTTCAATGTTGAGGTTATTGTTGAATTTGTTGGTGTTGTTCAATGTTGAGGTTGTTGTTGTTTTTCAATGTTGAGGTTGTTGTTGAATTTGTTGGTGTTTTTCAATGTTGAGGTTGTTGTTGTTTTTCAATGTTGAGGTTGTTGTTGAATTTGTTGGTGTTTTTCAATGTTGAGGTTGTTGTTGAATTTGTTGGTGTTTTTCAATGTTGAGGTTGTTGTTGTTTTTCAATGTTGAGGTTGTTGTTGAATTTGTTGGTGTTTTTCAATGTCGAGGTTGCTGTTGAATTTGTTGGTGTTTTTCGATGTTGAAGTTGTTGTTGAATTTGTTGGTGTTTTTCAATGTTGAGGTTGTTGTTGTTTTTCAATGTTGAGGTTGTTGTTGAATTTGTTGGTGTTTTTCAATGTCGAGGTTGCTGTTGAATTTGTTGGTGTTTTTCGATGTTGAAGTTGTTGTTGAATTTGTTGGTGTTTTTCAATGTTGAGGTTGTTGTTGAATTTGTTGGTGTTTTTAAATGTTGAGGTTGTTGTTGAATTTGCTGGTGTTTTTCGATGTTGAGGTTGTTGTTGTTTTTCAATGTTGAGGTTGTTGTTGAATTTGTTGGTGTTTTTCAATGTTGAGGTTGTTGTTGAATTTCTTGGTGCTTTCATTGTTGAGGTTGTTGTTGAATTTGTTGGTGTTTTTCAATGTTGAGGTTGTTGTTGTTTTTCAATTTTGAGGTTGTTGTTGAATTTGTTGGTGTTTTTCAATGTTGAGGTTGTTGTTGTTTTTCAATGCTGAGGTTGTTGTTGAATTTGTTGTTGTTTTTGAATGTTGAGGTTGTTGTTGAATTTCTTGGTGTTTTTCAATGTTGAGGTTGTTGTTGTTTTTCAATGTAGAGGTTGTTGTTGAATTTGATGGTGTTTTTCAATGTTGAGGTTGTTGTTGAATTTGTTGGTGTTTTTCAATGTTGTGGTTGTTGTTGAATTTGTTGGCGTTTTTAAATGTTGAGGTTATGTTGAATTTGTTGGTGTTTTTCAATGTTGGGGTTGTTGTTGAATTTGTTGGTGTTTTTCAATGTTGAGGTTGTTGTTGTTTTTCAATGTTGAGGTTGTTGTTGAATTTGTTGGTGTTTTTCAAAGTTGAAGTTGTTGTTGAATTTGTTGGTGTTTTTCAATGTTGAGGTTGTTGTTGTTTTTCAATGTTGAGGTTGTTGTTGTATTTGTTGGTGTTTTTCAATTTTGAGGTTGTTGTAGTTTTTCAATGTTGAGGTTGTTGTTGAATTTGTTGGTGTTTTTAAATGTCGAGGTTGTTGTTGAATTTGCTGGTGTTTTTCGATGTTGAGGTTGTTGTTGTTTTTCAATGTTGAGGTTGTTGTTGAATTTGTTGGTGTTTTTCAATGTTGAGGTTGTTGTTGAATTTCTTGGTGCTTTCATTGTTGAGGTTGTTGTTGAATTTGTTGGTGTTTTTCAATGTTGAGGTTGTTGTTCTTTTTCAATTTTGAGGTTGTTGTTGTATTTGTTGGTGTTTTTCAATGTTGAGGTTGTTGTTGTTTTTCAATGCTGAGGTTGTTGTTGAATTTGTTGTTGTTTTAGAATGTTGAGGTTGTTGTTGAATTTCTTGGTGTTTTTCAATGTTGAGGTTGTTGTTGTTTTTCAATGTAGAGGTTGTTGTTGAATTTGATGGTGTTTTTCAATGTTGAGGTTGTTGTTGAATTTGTTGGTGTTTTTCAATGTTGTGGTTGTTGTTGAATTTGTTGGCGTTTTTAAATGTTGAGGTTATGTTGAATTTGTTGGTGTTTTTCAATGTTGGGGTTGTTGTTGAATTTGTTGGTGTTTTTCAATGTTGAGGTTGTTGTTGTTTTTCAATGTTGAGGTTGTTGTTGAATTTGTTGGTGTTTTTCAAAGTTGAAGTTGTTGTTGAATTTGTTGGTGTTTTTCAATGTTGAGGTTGTTGTTGTTTTTCAATGTTGAGGTTGTTGTTGTATTTGTTGGTGTTTTTCAATTTTGAGGTTGTTGTAGTTTTTCAATGTTGAGGTTGTTGTTGAATTTGTTGGTGTTTTTCAATGTCGAGGTTGTTGTTGAATTTGTTGGTGTTTTTCAATGTTGAGGTTGTTGTTGAATTTGTTGGTGTTTTTCAATGTTGAGGTTGTTGTTGAATTTGTTGGTGTTTTTAAATGTTGAGGTTGTTGTTGAATTTGTTGGTGTTTTTCAATGTTGAGGTTGTTGTTGTTTTTCAATGTTGAGGTTGTTGTTGAATTTGTTGGTGTTTTCCAATGTTGAGGTTGTTGTTGTTGTTCAATGTGGAATTTGTTGTTGAATTTGTTGGCGTTTTTAAATGTTGAGGTTGTTGTTGAATTTGTTGGTGTTTTTCAATGTTGAGGTTGTTGTTGAATTTGATGGGGTTTTTCAATGTCGAGGTTGTTGTTGAATTTGTTGGTGTTTTTCAATGTTGAAGTTGTTGTTGAATTTGTTGGTGTTTTTTATGTTGAGGTTGTTGTTGTTTTTCAATGTTGAGGTTGTTGTTGAATTTGTTGGTGTTTTTCAATGTTGAGGTTGTTGTTGTTTTTCAATGTTGAGGTTGTTGTTATTTTTAAATGTTGAGGCTGTTGTTGAATTTGTTGGTGTTTTTCAATTTCGAGGTTGTTGTTGAATTTGTTGGTGTTTTTCAATGTTGAAGTTGTTGTTGAATTTGTTGGTGTTTTTCAATGTTGAGGTTGTTGTTGTTTTTCAATGTTGAGGTTGTTGTTGAATTTGTTGGTGTTTTTCAATGTTGAGGTTGTTGTTGTTTTTCAATGCTGAGGTTGTTGTTGAATTTGTTGGTGTTTTTCAATGTTGAGGTTGTTGTTGAATTTGTTGGTGTTTTTCAATGTTGAGGTTAATGTTGAATTTGTTGGTGTTTTTCAATGTTGAGGTTGTTGTTGAATTTGTTGGTGTTTTTCAATATTGAGGTTGTTGTTGTTTTTCAATGTTGAGGTTGTTGTTGAATTTCTTGGTGTTTTTCAATGTTGAGGTTGTTGTTGTTTTTCAATGTTGAGGTTGCTGTTGAATTTGTTGGTGTTTTTCAATGTTGAGGTTGATGTTGAATTTGTTGGTGTTTTTCAATGTTGAGGGTGTTGTTGTTTTTCAATGTTGAGGTTGTTGTTATTTTTCAATGTTGAGGTTGTTGTTGAAATTGTTGGTGTTTTTCAATTTCGAGGTTGTTGTTGAATTTGTTGGTGTTTTTCAATGTTGAAGTTGTTGTTGAATTTGTTGGTGTTTTTCAATGTTGAGGTTGTTGTTGTTTTTCAATGTTGAGGTTGTTGTTGAATTTGTTGGTGTTTTTCAATGTTGAGGTTGTTGTTGTTTTTTCAATGCTGGGGATGTTGTTGAATTTGTTGGTGTTTTTCAATGTTGAGGTTGTTGTTGAATTTGTTGGTGTTTTTCAATGTTCAGGTTGTTGTTGTTTTTCAATGTTGAGGTTGTTGTTGAATTTGTTGGTGTTTTTCAATGGTGAGGTTGTTGTTGTTTTTCAATGTTGAGTTTGTTGTTGAATTTGTTGGTGTTTTTCAATGTTGAGGTTGTTGTTGAATTTGTTGGTGTTTTTCAATTTTGAGGTTGTAGTTGTTTTTCATTGTTGAGGTTATTGTTGAATTTGTTGGTGTTTTTCAATGTTGAGGTTGTTGATGAATTTGTTGGCGTTTTTAAATGTTGAGGTTTATGTTGAATTTGTTGGTGTTTTTCAATGTTGGGGTTGTTGTTGAATTTGTTGGTGTTTTTCAATGTTGAGGTTGTTGTTGTTTTTCAATGTTGAGGTTGTTGTTGAATTTGATGGTGTTTTTCAATGTTGAGGTTGTTGTTGTTTTTCAATGTTGAGGTTGTTGTTGAATTTGTTGGTGTTTTTCAATGTTGTGGTTGTTGTTGAATTTGTTGGCGTTTTTAAATGTTGAGGTTTATGTTGAATTTGTTGGTGTTTTTCAATGTTGGGGTTGTTGTTGAATTTGTTGGTGTTTTTCAATGTTGAGGTTGTTGTTGTTTTTCAATCTTGAGGTTGTTGTTGAATTTGTTGGTGTTTTTCAATGTTGAAGTTGTTGCTGAATTTGTTGGTGTTTTTCAATGTTGAGGTTGTTGTTGTTTTTCAATGTTCAGGTTGTTGTTGATTTGGTTGGTGTTTTTCAATGTTGAGGTTGTTGTTGTTTTTCAATGTTGCGGTTGTTGTTGTTTTTCAATGTTGAGGTTGTTGTTGAATTTGTTGGTGTTTTTAAATGTTGAGTTTGTTGTTGAATTTGTTGGTGTTTTTCAATGTTGAGGTTGTTGTTGAATTTGTTGGTGTTTTTCAATGTTGAGGTTGTTGTTGTATTTAAATGTTGAGGTTGTTGTTGAATTTGTTGGTGTTTTTCAATGTTGAGGTTGTTGTTGAATTTGTTGGTGTTTTTCAATGTTGAGGTTGCTGTTGTTTTTCAATGTCGAGGTTGTTGTTGAATTTAATGGTGTTTTTCAATGTCGAGGTTGTTGTTGAATTTGCTGGTGTTTTTCAATGTTGAAGTTGTTGCTGACTTTGTTGGTGTTTTTTATGTTGAGATCGTTGTTGTTTTTCAATGTTGAGGTTGTTGTTGAATTTGTTGGTGTTTTTAAATGTTGAGGTTGCTGTTGTTTTTCAATGTTGAGGTTGTTGTTATTTTTCAATGTTGAGGTTGTTGTTGAATTTGTTGGTGTTTTTCAATGTTGAGGTTGTTGTTGTTTTTCAATGTTGATGTTGTTGTTATTTTTCAATGTTGAGGTTGTTGTTGAATTTGTTGGTGTTTTTCAATTTCGAGGTTGTTGTTGTTTTTCGACGTTGAGGTTGCTGTTGAATTTGTTGGTGTCTTTCAATGTTGAGGTTGTTGTTGTTTTTCAATGCTGAGGTTGTTGTTGAATTTGCTGGTGTTTTTCAATGTTGAGGTTATTGTTGAATTTGTTGGTGTTTTTCAATGTTGAGGTTGTTGTTGTTTTTCAATGTTGAGGTTGTTGTTGAATTTGTTGGTGTTTTTCAATGTTGAGGTTGTTGTTGTTTTTCAATGTTGAGGTTGTTGTTGAATTTGTTGGTGTTTTTCAATGTTGAGGTTGTTGTTGAATTTGTTGGTGTTTTTCAATGTTGAGGTTGTTGTTGTTTTTCAATGTTGAGGTTGTTGTTGAATTTGTTGGTGTTTTTCAATTTCGAGGTTGTTGTTGAATTTGCTGTTGTTTTTCAATGTTGAAGTTTTTGTTGAATTTGTTGGTGGTTTTCAATGTTGATGTTGTTGTTGTTTTTCAATGTTCAGGTTGTTGTTGAATTGGTTGGTGTTTTTCAATGTTGAGGTTGTTGTTGTTTTTCAATGTTGAGGTTGTTGTTGTTTTTCAATGTTGAGGTTGTTGTTGAATTTGTTGGTGTTTTCATTGTTGAGGTTGTTGTTGAATTTGTTGGTGTTTTTCAATGTTGAGGTTGTTGTTGTTTTTCAATGTTGAGGTTGTTGTTGTATTTGTTGGTGTTTTTCAATGTTGAGGTTGTTGTAGTTTTTCAATGTTGAGGTTGCTGTTGAACTTGTTGGAGTTTTTCAATGTCGAGGTTGTTGTTGAATTTGTTGGTGTTTTTCAATGTTGAAGTTGTTGTTGAATTTGTTGGTGTTTTTCAATGTTGAGGTTGTTGTTGAATTTGTTGGTGTTTTTAAATGTTGAGGTTGTTGTTGAATTTGTTGGTGTTTTTCAATGTTGAGGTCGTTGTTGTTTTTCAATGTTGAGGTTGTTGTTGAATTTGTTGGTGTTTTTCAATGTTGAGGTTGTTGTTGTTGTTCAATCTGGAGGTTGTTGTTGAATTTATTGGTGTTTTTCAAGGTTGAGGTTGTTGTTGAATTTGTTGGTGTTTTTCAATGTTGAGGTTGTTGTTATTGTTCAATGTGGAGGTTGTTGTTGAATTTGTTGGTATTTTTCAATGTTGAGGTTGTTGTTGAATTTGATGGTGTTTTTCAATGTCGAGGTTGTTGTTGAATTTGTTGGTGTTTTTCAATGTTGAAGTTGTTGTTGAATTTGTTGGTGTTTTTTATGTTGAGGTTGTTGTTGTTTTTCAATGTTGAGGTTGTTGTTGAATTTGTTGGTGTTTTTCAATGTTGAGGTTGTTGTTGTTTTTCAATGTTGAGGTTGTTGTTGAATTTGTTGGTGTTTTTCAATGTCGAGGTTGCTGTTGAATTTGTTCGTGTTTTTCAATGTTGAAGTTGTTGTTGAATTTGTTGGTGTTTTTCAATGTTGAGGTTGTTGTTGAATTTGTTGGTGTTTTTAAATGTTGAGGTTGTTGTTGAATTTGCTGGTGTTTTTCGATGTTGAGGTTGTTGTTGTTTTTCAATGTTGAGGTTGTTGTTGAATTTGTTGGTGTTTTTCAATGTTGAGGTTGTTGTTGAATTTCTTGGTGTTTTCATTGTTGAGGTTGTTGTTGAATTTGTTGGTGTTTTTCAATGTTGAGGTTGTTGTTGTTTTTCAATGTTGAGGTTGTTGTTGAATTTGTTGGTGTTTTTCAATGTTGAGGTTGTTGTTGTTTTTCAATGCTGAGGTTGTTGTTGAATTTGTTGGTGTTTTTGAATGTTGAGGTTGTTGTTGAATTTCTTGGTGTTTTTCAATGTTGAGGTTGTTGTTGTTTTTCAATGTTGAGGTTGTTGTTGAATTTGATGGTGTTTTTCAATATTGAGGTTGTTGTTGTTTTTCAATGTTGAGGTTGTTGTTGAATTTGTTGGTGTTTTTCAATGTTGAAGTTGTTGTTGAATTTGTTGGTGTTTTTCAATGTTGAGGTTGTTGTTGTTTTTCAATGTTGAGGTTGTTGTTGTATTTGTTGGTGTTTTTCAATTTTGAGGTTGTTGTAGTTTTTCAATGTTGAGGTTGTTTTTGAATTTGTTGGTGTTTTTCAATGTCGAGGTTGTTGTTGAATTTGTTGGTGTTTTTCAATGTTGAAGTTGTTGTTGAATTTGTTGGTGTTTTTCAATGTTGAGGTTGTTGTTGAATTTGTTGGTGTTTTTAAATGTTGAGGTTGTTGTTGAATTTGTTGGTGTTTTTCAATGTTGAGGTTGTTGTTGTTTTTCAATGTTGAGGTTGTTGTTGAATTTGTTGGTGTTTTCCAATGTTCAGGTTGTTGTTGTTGTTCAATGTGGAGGTTGTTGTTGAATTTGTTGGCGTTTTTAAATGTTGAGGTTGTTTTTGAATATGTTGGTGTTTTTCAATGTTGAGGTTGTTGTTGAATTTGATGGGGTTTTTCAATGTCGACGTTGTTGTTGAATTTGTTGGTGTTTTTCAATGTTGAAGTTGTAGTTGAATTTGTTGGTGTTTTTTATGTTGAGGTTGTTGTTGTTTTTCAATGTTGAGGTTGTTGTTGAATTTGTTGGTGTTTTTCAATGTTGAGGTTGTTGTTGTTTTTCAATGTTGAGGTTGTTGTTATTTTTAAATGTTGAGGCTGTTGTTGAATTTGTTGGTGTTTTTCAATTTCGAGGTTGTTGTTGAATTTGTTGGTGTTTTTCAATGTTGAAGTTGTTGTTGAATTTGTTGGTGTTTTTCAATGTTGAGGTTGTTGTTGTTTTTCAATGTTGAGGTTGTTGTTGAATTTGTTGGTGTTTTTCAATGTTGAGGTTGTTGTTGTTTTTCAATGCTGAGGATGTTGTTGAATTTGTTGGTGTTTTTCAATGTTGAGGTTGTTGTTGAATTTGTTGGTGTTTTTCAATATTGAGGTTGTTGTTGTTTTTCAATGCTGAGGTTGTTGTTGAATTTGTCGGTGTTTTTCAATGTTGAGGTTGTTGTTGTTTTTCAATGTTGAGGTTGCTGTTGAATTTGTTGGTGTTTTTCAATGTTGAGGTTGATGTTGAATTTGTTAATGTTTTTCAATGTTGAGGTTGTTGTTGTTTTTCAATGTTGAGGTTGTTGTTGAATTTGTTGGTGTTTTTCAATGGTGAGGTTGTTGTTGTTTTTCAATGTTGTGTTTGTTGTTGAATTTGTTGGTGTTTTTCAATGTTGAGGTTGTTGTTGAATTTGTTGGTGCTTTTCAATGTTGAGGTTGTTGTTGTTTTTCAATGTTGAGGTTATTGTTGAATTTGTTGGTGTTTTTCAATGTTGAGGTTGTTGATGAATTTCTTGGCGTTTTTAAATGTTGAGGTTTATGTTGAATTTGTTGGTGTTTTTCAATGTTGAGGTTGTTGTTGAATTTGTTGGTGTTTTTCAATGTTGAGGTTGTTGTTGTTTTTCAATGTTGAGGTTGTTGTTGAAGTTGTTGGTGTTTTTCAATTTCGTGGTTGTTGTTGAATTTGTTGGTGTTTTTCAATGTTGAAGTTGTTGTTGAATTTGTTGGTGTTTTTCAATGTTGAGGTTGTTGTTGTTTTTCAATGTTCAGGTTGTTGTTGAATTGGTTGGTGTTTTTCAATGTTGAGGTTGTTGTTGTTTTTCAATGATGAGGTTGTTGTTGTTTTTCAATGTCGAGGTTGTTATTGAATTTGTTGGTGTTTTCATTGTTGAGGTTGTTGTTGAATTTGTTGGTGTTTTTCAATGTTGAGGTTGTTGTTGTTTTTCAATGTTGAGGTTGTTGTTGGATTTGTTGGTGTTTTTCAATGTCGACGTTGTTGTTGAATTTGTTGGTATTTTTCAATGTTGAAGTTGTTGTTGAATTTGTTGGTGTTTTTCAATGTTGATGTTGTTGCTGAATTTGTTGGCGTTTTTAAATGTTGAGGTTGTTGTTGAATTTGTTGGTGTTTTTCAATGTTGAGGTTGTTGTAGTTTTTCAATGTTGAGGTTGTTGTTGAATTTGTTGGTGTTTTTCAATTTTGAGGTTGTCGTTGTTGTTCAATGTGGAGGTTGTTGTTGAATTTGTTGGTGTTTTTCAATGTTGAGGTTGTTGTTGAATTTGTTGGTGTTTTTCAATGTTGAGGTTGTTGTTGTTTTTAAATGTTGAGGTTGTTGTTGAATTTGATGGTGTTTTTCAATGTCGAGGTTGTTGTTGAATTTCTTGGTGTTTTTCAATGTTGAAGTTGTTGTTGAATTTGCTGGTGTTTTTTATGTTGAGGTTGTTGTTGTTTTTCAATGTTGATGTTGTTGTTGAATTAGTTGGTGTTTTTCAATGTTGAGGTTGTTGTTGTTTTTCAAAGTTGAGGTTGTTGTTTAATTTGTTGGAGTTTTTCAATGTCGAGGTTGTTGTTGAATTTGTTGGTGTTTTTCAATGTTGAAGTTGTTGTTGAATTTGTTGGTGTTTTTCAATGTTGAGGTTGTTGTTGAATTTGTTGGTGTTTTTAAATGTTGAGGTTGTTGTTGAATTTGTTGGGGTTTTTCAATGTTGAGGTTGTTGTTGTTTTTCAATGTTGAGGTTGTTGTTGAATTTGTTGTTGTTTTTCAATGTTGAGGTTGTTGTTGTTTTTAAACTTTGAGGTTGTTGTTGAATTTGTTGGTGTTTTTCAATGTTGAGTTTGTTGTTGAATTTGTTGGTGTTTTTCAATGTTGAGGTTGTCGTTGTTTTTCAATGTCGAGGTTGTTGTGGAATTTGATGGTGTTTTTCAATGTCGAGGTTGTTGTTGAATTTGCTGGTGTTTTTCAATGTTGAAGTTGTTGTTGACTTTGTTGGTGTTTTTTATGTTGAGATTGTTGTTGTTTTTCAATGTTGAGGTTGTTTTTGAATTTGTTGGTGTTTTTCAATGTTGAGGTTGTTGTTGTTTTTCAATGTTGAGGTTGTTGTTATTTTTCAATGTTGAGGTTGTTGTTGAATTTGTTGGTGTTTTTCAATGTTGAGGTTGTTGTTGTTTTTCAATGTTGAGGTTGTTGTTATTTTTCAATGTTGAGGTTGTTGTTGAATTTGTTGGTGTTTTTCAATTTCGAGGTTGTTGTTGAATTTGTTGGTGTTTTTCAATGTTGAAGTTGTTGTTGAATTTGTTGGTGTTTTTCAATGTTGAGGTTGTTGTTGTTTTTCAACGTTGAGGTTGTTGTTGAATTTGTTGGTGTTTTTCAATGTTGAGGTTGTTGTTGTTTTTCAATGCTGAGGTTGTTGTTGAATTTGTTGGTGTTTTTCAATGTTGAGGTTATTGTTGAATTTGTTGGTGTTTTTCAATGTTGAGGTTGTTGTTGTTTTTCAATGTTGAGGTTGTTGTTGAATTTGTTGGTGTTTTTCAATGTTGAGGTTGTTTTTGTTTTTCAATGTTGAGGTTGTTGTTGAATTTGTTGGTGTTTTTCAATGTTGAGGTTGTTGTTGAATTTGTTGGTGTTTTTCAATGTTGAGGTTGTTGTTGTTTTTCAATGTTGAGGTTGTTGTTGAATTTGTTGGTGTTTTTCAATTTCGAGGTTGTTGTTGAATTTGTTGGTGTTTTTCAATGTTGAAGTTGTTGTTGAATTTGTTGGTGTTTTTCAATGTTGAGGTTGTTGTTGTTTTTCAATGTTCAGGTTGTTGAATTGGTTGGTGTTTTTCAATGTTGAGGTTGTTGTTGTTTTTCAATGTTGAGGTTGTTGTTGTTTTTCAATGTTGAGGTTGTTGTTGAATTTGTTGGTGTTTTCATTGTTGAGGTTGTTGTTGAATTTGTTGGTGTTTTTCAATGTTGAGGTTGTTGTTGTTTTTCAATGTTGAGGTTGTTGTTGTATTTGTTGGTGTTTTTCAATGTTGAGGTTGTTGTAGTTTTTCAATGTTGAGGTTGTTGTTGAATTTGTTGGTGTTTTTAAATGTCGAGGTTGTTGTTGAATTTGTTGGTGTTTTTCAATGTTGAAGTTGTTGTTGAATTCGTTGGTGTTTTTCAATGTTGAGGTTGTTGTTGAATTTGTTGGTGCTTTTAAATGTTGAGGTTGTTGTTGAATTTGTTGGTGTTTTTCAATGTTGAGGTCGTTGTTGTTTTTCAATGTTGAGGTTGTTGTTGAATTTGTTGGTGTTTTTCAATGTTGAGGTTGTTGTTGTTGTTCAATCTGGAGGTTGTTGTTGAATTTATTGGTGTTTTTCAATGTTGAGGTTGTTGTTGAATTTGTTGGTGTTTTTCAATGTTGAGGTTGTTGTTATTGTTCAATGTGGAGGTTGTTGTTGAATTTGTTGGTGTTTTTCAATGTTGAGGTTGTTGTTGAATTTGATGGTGTTTTTCAATGTCGAGGTTGTTGTTGAATTTGTTGGTGTTTTTCAATGTTGAAGTTGTTGTTGAATTTGTTGGTGTTTTTTATGTTGAGGTTGTTGTTGAATTTGTTGGTGTTTTTCAATGTTGAAGTTGTTGTTGAATTTGTTGGTGTTTTTCAATGTTGAGGTTGTTGTTGAATTTGTTGGTGTTTTTAAATGTTGAGGTTGTTGTTGAATTTGCTGGTGTTTTTCGATGTTGAGGTTGTTGTTGTTTTTCAATGTTGAGGTTGTTGTTGAATTTGTTGGTGTTTTTCAATGTTGAGGTTGTTGTTGAATTTCTTGGTGTTTTCATTGTTGAGGTTGTTGTTGAATTTGTTGGTGTTTTTCAATGTTGAGGTTGTTGTTGTTTTTCAATGTTGAGGTTGTTGTTGAATTTGTTGGTGTTTTTCAATGTTGAGGTTGTTGTTGTTTTTCAATGCTGAGGTTGTTGTTGAATTTGTTGGTGTTTTTGAATGTTGAGGTTGTTGTTGAATTTCTTGGTGTTTTTCAATGTTGAGGTTGTTGTTGTTTTTCAATGTTGAGGTTGTTGTTGAATTTGATGGTGTTTTTCAATGTTGAGGTTGTTGATGTTTTTCAATGTTGAGGTTGTTGTTGAATTTGTTGGTGTTTTTCAATGTTGTGGTTGTTGTTGAATTTGTTGGCGTTTTTAAATGTTGAGGTTTATGTTGAATTTGATGGTGTTTTTCAATGTTGGGGTTGTTGTTGAATTTGTTGGTGTTTTTCAATGTTGAGGTTGTTGTTGTTTTTCAATGTTGAGGTTGTTGTTGAATTTGTTGGTGTTTTTCAATGTTGAAGTTGTTGTTGAATTTGTTGGTGTTTTTCAATGTTGAGGTTGTTGTTGTTTTTCAATGTTCAGGTTGTTGTTGAATTGGTTGGTGCTTTTCAATGTTGAGGTTGTTGTTGTTTTTTAATGTTGAGGTTGTTGTTGTTTTTCAATGTTGAGGTTGTTGTTGAATTTCTTGGTGTTTTCAATGTTGAGGTTGTTGTTGAATTTGTTGGTGTTTTTCAATGTTGAGGTTGTTGTTGTTTTTCAATGTTGAGGTTGTTGTTGTATTTGTTGGTGTTTTTCAATTTTGAGGTTGTTGTAGTTTTTCAATGTTGAGGTTGTTGTTGAATTTGTTGGTGTTTTTCAATGTCGAGGTTGTTGTTGAATTTGGTGGTGTTTTTCAATGTTGAAGTTGTTGTTGAATTTGTTGGTGTTTTTCAATGTTGAGGTTGTTGTTGAATTTGTTGGTGTTTTTAAATGTTGAGGTTGTTGTTGAATTTGTTGGTGTTTTTCAATGTTGAGGTTGTTGTTGTTTTTCAATGTTGAGGTTGTTGTTGAATTTGTTGGTGTTTTCCAATGTTGAGGTTGTTGTTGTTGTTCAATGTGGAGGTTGTTGTTGAATTTGTTGGCGTTTTTAAATGTTGAGGTTGTTGTTGAATTTGTTGGTGTTTTTCAATGTTGAGGTTGTTGCTGAATTTGATGGTGCTTTTCAATGTCGAGGTTGTTGTTGAATTTGTTGGTGTTTTTCAATGTTGAAGTTGTTGTTGAATTTGTTGGTGTTTTTTATGTTGAGGTTGTTTTTGTTTTTCAATGTTGAGGTTGTTGTTGAATTTGTTGGTGTTTTTCAATGTTGAGGTTGTTGTTGTTTTTCAATGTTGAGGCTGTTGTTATTTTTAAATGTTGAGGTTGTTGTTGAATTTGTTGGTGTTTTTCAATGTTGAGGTTGTTGTTGTTTTTCAATGTTGAGGTTGTTGTTGAATTTGTTGTTGTTTTTAAACTTTGAGGTTGTTGTTGAATTTGTTGGTGTTTTTCAATGTTGAGTTTGTTGTTGAATTTGGTGGTGTTTTTCAATGTTGAGGTTGTCGTTGTTTTTCAATGTCGAGGTTGTTGTGGAATTTGATGGTGTTTTTCAATGTCGAGGTTGTTGTTGAATTTGCTGGTGTTTTTCAATGTTGAAGTTGTTGTTGACTTTGTTGGTGTTTTTTATGTTGAGATTGTTGTTGTTTTTCAATGTTGAGGTTGTTGTTGAATTTGTTGGTGTTTTTCAATGTTGAGGTTGTTGTTGTTTTTCAATGTTGAGGTTGTTGTTATTTTTCAATGTTGAGGTTGTTGTTGAATTTGTTGGTGTTTTTCAATGTTGAGGTTGTTGTTGTTTTTCAATGTTGAGGTTGTTGTTATTTTTCAATGTGGAGGTTGTTGTTGAATTTGTTGGTGTTTTTCAATTTCGAGGTTGTTGTTGAATTTGTTGGTGTTTTTAAATGTTGAGGTTGTTGTTGAATTTGCTGGTGTTTTTCGATGTTGAGGTTGTTGTTGTTTTTCAATGTTGAGGTTGTTGTTGAATTTGTTGGTGTTTTTCAATGTTGAGGTTGTTGTTGAATTTCTTGGTGTTTTCATTGTTGAGGTTGTTGTTGAATTTGTTGGTGTTTTTCAATGTTGAGGTTGTTGTTGTTTTTCAATGTTGAGGTTGTTGTTGAATTTGTTGGTGTTTTTCAATGTTGAGGTTGTTGTTGTTTTTCAATGCTGAGGTTGTTGTTGAATTTGTTGGTGTTTTTGAATGTTGAGGTTGTTGTTGAATTTCTTGGTGTTTTTCAATGTTGAGGTTGTTGTTGTTTTTCAATGTTGAGGTTGTTGTTGAATTTGATGGTGTTTTTCAATATTGAGGTTGTTGTTGTTTTTCAATGTTGAGGTTGTTGTTGAATTTGTTGGTGTTTTTCAATGTTGAAGTTGTTGTTGAATTTGTTGGTGTTTTTCAATGTTGAGGTTGTTGTTGTTTTTCAATGTTGCGGTTGTTGTTGTATTTGTTGGTGTTTTTCAATTTTGAGGTTGTTGTAGTTTTTCAATGTTGAGGTTGTTTTTGAATTTGTTGGTGTTTTTCAATGTCGAGGTTGTTGTTGAATTTGTTGGTGTTTTTCAATGTTGAAGTTGTTGTTGAATTTGTTGGTGTTTTTCAATGTTGAGGTTGTTGTTGAATTTGTTGGTGTTTTTAAATGTTGAGGTTGTTGTTGAATTTGTTGGTGTTTTTCAATGTTGAGGTTGTTGTTGTTTTTCAATGTTGAGGTTGTTGTTGAATTTGTTGGTGTTTTCCAATGTTCAGGTTGTTGTTGTTGTTCAATGTGGAGGTTGTTGTTGAATTTGTTGGCGTTTTTAAATGTTGAGGTTGTTGTTGAATATGTTGGTGTTTTTCAATGTTGAGGTTGTTGTTGAATTTGATGGGGTTTTTCAATGTCGAGGTTGTTGTTGAATTTGTTGGTGTTTTTCAATGTTGAAGTTGTTGTTGAATTTGTTGGTGTTTTTTATGTTGAGGTTGCTGTTGTTTTTCAATGTTGAGGTTGTTGTTGAATTTGTTGGTGTTTTTCAATGTTGAGGTTGTTGTTGTTTTTCAATGTTGAGGTTGTTGTTATTTTTAAATGTTGAGGCTGTTGTTGAATTTGTTGGTGTTTTTCAATTTCGAGGTTGTTGTTGAATTTGTTGGTGTTTTTCAATGTTGAAGTTGTTGTTGAATTTGTTGGTGTTTTTCAATGTTGAGGTTGTTGTTGTTTTTCAATGTTGAGGTTGTTGTTGAATTTGTTGGTGTTTTTCAATGTTGAGGTTGTTGTCGTTTTTCAATGCTGAGGTTGTTGTTGAATTTGTTGGTGTTTTTCAATGTTGAGGTTGTTGTTGAATTTGTTGGTGTTTTTCAATATTGAGGTTGTTGTTGTTTTTCAATGCTGAGGTTGTTGTTGAATTTGTTGGTGTTTTTCAATGTTGAGGTTGTTGTTGTTTTTCAATGTTGAGGTTGCTGTTGAATTTGTTGGTGTTTTTCAATGTTGAGGTTGATGTTGAATTTGTTGGTGTTTTTCAATGTTGAGGTTGTTGTTGTTTTTCAATGTTGAGGTTGTTGTTATTTTTCAATGTTGAGGTTGTTGTTGAATTTGTTGGTGTTTTTCAATTTCGAGGTTGTTGTTGAATTTGTTGGTTTTTTTCAATGTTGAATTTGTTGTTGAATTTGTTCGTGTTTTTCAATGTTGAGGTTGTTGTTGTTTTTCAATGTTGAGGTTGTTGTTGAATTTGCTGGTGTTTTTCAATGTTGAGGTTGTTGTTGTTTCTCAATGCTGGGGATGTTGTTGAATTTGTTGGTGATTTTCAATGTTGAGGTTGTTGTTGAATTTGTTGGTGTTTTTCAATGTTGAGGTTGTTGTTGTTTTTCAATGTTGAGGTTGTTGTTGAATTTGTTGGTGTTTTTCAATGGTGAGGTTGTTGTTGTTTTTCAATGTTGAGTTTGTTGTTGAATTTGTTGGTGTTTTTCAATGTTGAGGTTGTTGTTGAATTTGTTGGTGCTTTTCAATGTTGAGGTTGTTGTTGTTTTTCAATGTTGAGGTTATTGTTGAATTTGTTGGTGTTTTTCAATGTTGAGGTTGTTGATGAATTTGTTGCCGTTTTTAAATGTTGAGGTTTATGTTGAATTTGTTGGTGTTTTTCAATGTTGAGGTTGTTGTTGAATTTGTTGGTTTTTTTCAATGTTGAGGTTGTTGTTGTTTTTCAATGTTGAGGTTGTTGTTGAAGTTGTTGGTGTTTTTCAATTTCGTGGTTGTTGTTGAATTTGTTGGTGTTTTTCAATGTTGAAGTTGTTGTTGAATTTGTTGGTGTTTTTCAATGTTGAGGTTGTTGTTGTTTTTCAATGTTCAGGTTGTTGTTGAATTGGTTGGTGTTTTTCAATGTTGAGGTTGTTGTTGTTTTTCAATGATGAGGTTGTTGTTGTTTTTCAATGTTGAGGTTGTTGTTGAATTTGTTGGTGTTTTCATTGTTGAGGTTGTTGTTGAATTTGTTGGTGTTTTTCAATGTTGAGGTTGTTGTTGTTTTTCAATGTTGAGGTTGTTGTTGGATTTGTTGGTGTTTTTCAATGTCGAGGTTGTTGTTGAATTTGTTGGTATTTTTCAATGTTGAAGTTGTTGTTGAATTTGTTGGTGTTTTTCAATGTTGACGTTGTTGCTGAATTTGTTGGTGTTTTTAAATGTTGAGGTTGTTGTTGAATTTGTTGGTGTTTTTCAATGTTGAGGTTGTTGTAGTTTTTCAATGTTGAGGTTGTTGTTGAATTTGTTGGTGTTTTTCAATTTTGAGGTTGTCGTTGTTGTTCAATGTGGAGGTTGTTGTTGAATTTGTTGGTGTTTTTCAATGTTGAGGTTGTTGTTGAATTTGTTGGTGTTTTTCAATGTTGAGGTTGTTGTTGTTTTTAAATGTTGAGGTTGTTGTTGAATTTGATGGTGTTTTTCAATGTCGAGGTTGTTGTTGAATTTGTTGGTGTTTTTCAATGTTGAAGTTGTTGTTGAATTTGTTGGTGTTTTTTATGTTGAGGTTGTTGTTGTTTTTCAATGTTGATGTTGTTGTTGAATTAGTTGGTGTTTTTCAATGTTGAGGTTGTTGTTGTTTTTCAAAGTTGAGGTTGTTGTTTAATTTGTTGGAGTTTTTCAATGTCGAGGTTGTTGTTGAATTTGTTGGTGTTTTTCAATGTTGAAGTTGTTGTTGAATTTGTTGGTGTTTTTCAATGTTGAGGTTGTTGTTGAATTTGTTGGTGTTTTTAAATGTTGAGGTTTTGTTGAATTTGTTGGTGTTTTTCAATGTTGAGGTTGTTGTTGTTTTTCAATGTTGAGGTTGTTGTTGAATTTGTTGTTGTTTTTCAATGTTGAGGTTGTTGTTGTTTTTAAACTTTGAGGTTGTTGTTGAATTTGTTGGTGTTTTTCAATGTCGAGTTTGTTGTTGAATTTGTTGGTGTTTTTCAATGTTGAGGTTGTCGTTGTTTTTCAATGTCGAGGTTGTTGTGGAATTTGATGGTGTTTTTCAATGTCGAAGTTGTTGTTGAATTTGCTGGTGTTTTTCAATGTTGAAGTTGTTGTTGACTTTGTTGGTGTTTTTTATGTTGAGATTGTTGTTGTTTTTCAATGTTGAGGTTGTTTTTGAATTTATTGGTGTTTTTCAATGTTGAGGTTGTTGTTGTTTTTCAATGTTGAGGTTGTTGTTATATTTCAATGTTGAGGTTGATGTTGAATTTGTTGGTGTTTTTCAATGTTGAGGTTGTTGTTGCTTTTCAATGTTGAGGTTGTTGTTATTTTTCAATGTTGAGGTTGTTGTTGAATTTGTTGGTGTTTTTCAATTTCGAGGTTGTTGTTGAATTTGTTGGTGTTTTTCAATGTTGAAGTTGTTGTTGAATTTGTTGGTGTTTTTCAATGTTGAGGTTGTTGTTGTTTTTCAACGTTGAGGTTGTTGTTGAATTTGTTGGTGTTTTTCAATGTTGAGGTTGTTGTTGTTTTTCAATGCTGAGGTTGTTGTTGAATTTGTTGGTGTTTTTCAATGTTGAGGTTATTGTTGAATTTGTTGGTGTTTTTCAATGTTGAGGTTGTTGTTGTTTTTCAATGTTGAGGTTGTTGTTGAATTTGTTGGTGTTTTTCAATGTTGAGGTTGTTTTTGTTTTTCAATGTTGAGGTTGTTGTTGAATTTGTTGGTGTTTTTCAATGTTGAGGTTGTTGTTGAATTTGTTGGTGTTTTTCAATGTTGAGGTTGTTGTTGTTTTTCAATGTTGAGGTTGTTGTTGAATTTGTTGGTGTTTTTCAATTTCGAGGTTGTTGTTGAATTTGTTGGTGTTTTTCAATGTTGAAGTTGTTGTTGAATTTGTTGGTGTTTTTCAATGTTGAGGTTGTTGTTGTTTTTCAATGTTCAGGTTGTTGAATTGGTTGGTGTTTTTCAATGTTGAGGTTGTTGTTGTTTTTCAATGTTGAGGTTGTTGTTGTTTTTCAATGTTGAGGTTGTTGTTGAATTTGTTGGTGTTTTCATTGTTGAGGTTGTTGTTGAATTTGTTGGTGTTTTTCAATGTTGAGGTTGTTGTTGTTTTTCAATGTTGAGGTTGTTGTTGTATTTGTTGGTGTTTTTCAATGTTGAGGTTGTTGTAGTTTTTCAATGTTGAGGTTGTTGTTGAATTTGTTGGTGTTTTTCAATGTCGAGGTTGTTGTTGAATTTGTTGGTGTTTTTCAATGTTGAAGTTGTTGTTGAATTCGTTGGTGTTTTTCAATGTTGAGGTTGTTGTTGAATTTGTTGGTGCTTTTAAATGTTGAGGTTGTTGTTGAATTTGTTGGTGTTTTTCAATGTTGAGGTCGTTGTTGTTTTTCAATGTTGAGGTTGTTGTTGAATTTGTTGGTGTTTTTCAATGTTGAGGTTGTTGTTGTTGTTCAATCTGGAGGTTGTTGTTGAATTTATTGGTGTTTTTCAATGTTGAGGTTGTTGTTGAATTTGTTGGTGTTTTTCAATGTTGAGGTTGTTGTTATTGTTCAATGTGGAGGTTGTTGTTGAATTTGTTGGTGTTTTTCAATGTTGAGGTTGTTGTTGAATTTGATGGTGTTTTTCAATGTCGAGGTTGTTGTTGAATTTGTTGGTGTTTTTCAATGTTGAAGTTGTTGTTGAATTTGTTGGTGTTTTTTATGTTGAGGTTGTTGTTGAATTTGTTGGTGTTTTTCAATGTTGAAGTTGTTGTTGAATTTGTTGGTGTTTTTCAATGTTGAGGTTGTTGTTGAATTTGTTGGTGTTTTTAAATGCTGAGGTTGTTGTTGAATTTGCTGGTGTTTTTCGATGTTGAGGTTGTTGTTGTTTTTCAATGTTGAGGTTGTTGTTGAATTTGTTGGTGTTTTTCAATGTTGAGGTTGTTGTTGAATTTCTTGGTGTTTTCATTGTTGAGGTTGTTGTTGAATTTGTTGGTGTTTTTCAATGTTGAGGTTGTTGTTGTTTTTCAATGTTGAGGTTGTTGTTGAATTTGTTGGTGTTTTTAAATGTTGAGGTTGTTGCTGTTTTTCAATGCTGAGGTTGTTGTTGAATTTGTTGGTGTTTTTGAATGTTGAGGTTGTTGTTGAATTTCTTGGTGTTTTTCAATGTTGAGGTTGTTGTTGTTTTTCAATGTTGAGGTTGTTGTTGAATTTGATGGTGTTTTTCAATGTTGAGGTTGTTGTTGTCTTTCAATGTTGAGGTTGTTGTTGAATTTGTTGGTGTTTTTCAATGTTGTGGTTGTTGTTGAATTTGTTGGCGTTTTTAAATGTTGAGGTTTATGTTGAATTTGTTGGTGTTTTTCAATGTTGGGGTTGTTGTTGAATTTGTTGGTGTTTTTCAATGTTGAGGTTGTTGTTGTTTTTCAATGTTGAGGTTGTTGTTGAATTTGTTGGTGTTTTTAAATGTTGAAGTTGTTGTTGAATTTGTCGGTGTTTTTCAATGTTGAGGTTGTTGTTGTTTTTCAATGTTCAGGTTGTTGTTGAATTGGTTGGTGCTTTTCAATGTTGAGGTTGTTGTTGTTTTTCAATGTTGAGGTTGTTGTTGTTTTTCAATGTTGAGGTTGTTGTTGAATTTCTTGGTGTTTTCAATGTTGAGGTTGTTGTTGAATTTGTTGGTGTTTTTCAATGTTGAGGTTGTTGTTGTTTTTCAATGTTGAGGTTGTTGTTGTATTTGTTGGTGTTTTTCAATTTTGAGGTTGTTGTAGTTTTTCAATGTTGAGGTTGTTGTTGAATTTGTTGGTGTTTTTCAATGTCGAGGTTGTTGTTGAATTTGGTGGTGTTTTTCAATGTTGAAGTTGTTGTTGAATTTGTTGGTGTTTTTCAATGTTGAGGTTGTTGTTGAATTTGTTGGTGTTTTTAAATGTTGAGGTTGTTGTTGAATTTGTTGGTGTTTTTCAATGTTGAGGTTGTTGTTGTTTTTCAATGTTGAGGTTGTTGTTGAATTTGTTGGTGTTTTCCAATGTTGAGGTTGTTGTTGTTGTTCAATGTGGAGGTTGTTGCTGAATTTGTTGGCGTTTTTAAATGTTGAGGTTGTTGTTGAATTTGTTGGTGTTTTTCAATGTTGAGGTTGTTGCTGAATTTGATGGTGCTTTTCAATGTCGAGGTTGTTGTTGAATTTGTTGGTGTTTTTCAATGTTGAAGTTGTTGTTGAATTTGTTGGTGTTTTTTATGTTGAGGTTGTTTTTGTTTTTCAATGTTGAGGTTGTTGTTGAATTTGTTGGTGTTTTTCAATGTTGAGGTTGTTGTTGTTTTTCAATGTTGAGGCTGTTGTTATTTTTAAATGTTGAGGTTGTTGTTGAATTTGTTGGTGTTTTTCAATGTTGAGGTTGTTGTTGTTTTTCAATGTTGAGGTTGTTGTTGAATTTGTTGTTGTTTTTAAACTTTGAGGTTGTTGTTGAATTTGTTGGTGTTTTTCAATGTTGAGTTTGTTGTTGAATTTGGTGGTGTTTTTCAATGTTGAGGTTGTCGTTGTTTTTCAATGTCGAGGTTGTTGTGGAATTTGATGGTGTTTTTCAATGTCGAGGTTGTTGTTGAATTTGCTGGTGTTTTTCAATGTTGAAGTTGTTGTTGACTTTGTTGGTGTTTTTTATGTTGAGATTGTTGTTGTTTTTCAATGTTGAGGTTGTTGTTGAATTTGTTGGTGTTTTTCAATGTTGAGGTTGTTGTTGTTTTTCAATGTTGAGGTTGTTGTTATTTTTCAATGTTGAGGTTGTTGTTGAATTTGTTGGTGTTTTTCAATGTTGAGGTTGTTGTTGTTTTTCAATGTTGAGGTTGTTGTTATTTTTCAATGTTGAGGTTGTTGTTGAATTTGTTGGTGTTTTTCAATTTCGAGGTTGTTGTTGAATTTGTTGGTGTTTTTCAATGTTGAAGTTGTTGTTGAATTTGTTGGTGTTTTTCAATGTGGAGGTTGTTGTTGTTTTTCAACGTTGAGGTTGTTGTTGAATTTGTTGGTGTTTTTCAATGTTGAGGTTGTTGTTGTTTTTCAATGCTGAGGTTGTTGTTGAATTTGTTGGTGTTTTTCAATGTTGAGGTTATTGTTGAATTTGTTGGTGTTTTTCAATGTTGAGGTTGTTGTTGTTTTTCAATGTTGAGGTTGTTGTTGAATTTGTTGGTGTTTTTCAATGTTGAGGTTGTTTTTGTTTTTCAATGTTGAGGTTGTTGTTGAATTTGTTGGTGTTTTTCAATGTTGAGGTTGTTGTTGAATTTGTTGGTGTTTTTCAATGTTGAGGTTGTTGTTGTTTTTCAATGTTGAGGTTGTTGTTGAATTTGTTGGTGTTTTTCAATTTCGAGGTTGTTGTTGAATTTGTTGGTGTTTTTCAATGTTGAAGTTGTTGTTGAATTTGTTGGTGTTTTTCAATGTTGAGGTTGTTGTTGTTTTTCAATGTTCAGGTTGTTGAATTGGTTGGTGTTTTTCAATGTTGAGGTTGTTGTTGTTTTTCAATGTTGAGGTTGTTGTTGTTTTTCAATGTTGAGGTTGTTGTTGAATTTGTTGGTGTTTTCATTGTTGAGGTTGTTGTTGAATTTGTTGGTGTTTTTCAATGTTGAGGTTGTTGTTGTTTTTCAATGTTGAGGTTGTTGTTGTATTTGTTGGTGTTTTTCAATGTTGAGGTTGTTGTAGTTTTTCAATGTTGAGGTTGTTGTTGAATTTGTTGGTGTTTTTCAATGTCGAGGTTGTTGTTGAATTTGTTGGTGTTTTTCAATGTTGAAGTTGTTGTTGAATTCGTTGGTGTTTTTCAATGTTGAGGTTGTTGTTGAATTTGTTGGTGCTTTTAAATGTTGAGGTTGTTGTTGAATTTGTTGGTGTTTTTCAATGTTGAGGTCGTTGTTGTTTTTCAATGTTGAGGTTGTTGTTGAATTTGTTGGTGTTTTTCAATGTTGAGGTTGTTGTTGTTGTTCAATCTGGAGGTTGTTGTTGAATTTATTGGTGTTTTTCAATGTTGAGGTTGTTGTTGAATTTGTTGGTGTTTCTCAATGTTGAGGTTGTTGTTATTGTTCAATGTGGAGGTTGTTGTTGAATTTGTTGGTGTTTTTCAATGTTGAGGTTGTTGTTGAATTTGATGGTGTTTTTCAATGTCGAGGTTGTTGTTGAATTTGTTGGTGTTTTTCAATGTTGAAGTTGTTGTTGAATTTGTTGGTGTTTTTTATGTGGAGGTTGTTGTTGAATTTGTTGGTGTTTTTCAATGTTGAAGTTGTTGTTGAATTTGTTGGTGTTTTTCAATGTTGAGGTTGTTGTTGAATTTGTTGGTGTTTTTAAATGTTGAGGTTGTTGTTGAATTTGCTGGTGTTTTTCGATGTTGAGGTTGTTGTTGTTTTTCAATGTTGAGGTTGTTGTTGAATTTGTTGGTGTTTTTCAATGTTGAGGTTGTTGTTGAATTTCTTGGTGTTTTCATTGTTGAGGTTGTTGTTGAATTTGTTGGTGTTTTTCAATGTTGAGGTTGTTGTTGTTTTTCAATGTTGAGGTTGTTGTTGAATTTGTTGGTGTTTTTCAATGTTGAGGTTGTTGTTGTTTTTCAATGCTGAGGTTGTTGTTGAATTTGTTGGTGTTTTTGAATGTTGAGGTTGTTGTTCAATTTCTATTGTTTTTCAATGTTGAGGTTGTTGTTGTTTTTCAATGTTGAGGTTGTTGTTGAATTTGATGGTGTTTTTCAATGTTGAGGTTGTTGTTGTTTTTCAATGTTGAGGTTGTTGTTGAATTTGTTGGTGTTTTTCAATGTTGTGGTTGTTGTTGAATTTGTTGGCGTTTTTAAATGTTGAGGTTTATGTTGAATTTGTTGGTGTTTTTCAATGTTGGGGTTGTTGTTGAATTTGTTGGTGTTTTTCAATGTTGAGGTTGTTGTTGTTTTTCAATGTTGAGGTTGTTGTTGAATTTGTTGGTGTTTTTCAATGTTGAAGTTGTTGTTGAATTTGTTGGTGTTTTTCAATGTTGAGGTTGTTGTTGAATTTGTTGGTGTTTTTCAATGTTGAGGTTGTTGTTGTTTTTCAATGTTGAGGTTGTTGTTGTATTTGTTGGTGTTTTTCAATTTTGAGGTTGTTGTAGTTTTTCAATGTTGAGGTTGTTGTTGAATTTGTTGGTGTTTTTCAATGTCGAGGTTGTTGTTGAATTTGTTGGTGTTTTTCAATGGTGAAGTTGTTGTTGAATTTGTTGGTGTTTTTCAATGTTGAGGTTGTTGTTGAATTTGTTGGTGTTTTTAAATGTTGAGGTTGTTGTTGAATTTGTTGGTGTTTTTCAATGTTGAGGTTGTTGTTGTTTTTCAATGTTGAGGTTGTTGTTGAATTTGTTGGTGTTTTCCAATGTTGAGGTTGTTGTTGTTGTTCAATGTGGAGGTTGTTGTTGAATTTGTTGGCGTTTTTAAATGTTGAGGTTGTTGTTGAATTTGTTGGTGTTTTTCAATGTTGAGGTTGTTGCTGAATTTGATGGTGCATTTCAATGTCGAGGTTGTTGTTGAATTTGTTGGTGTTTTTCAATGTTGAAGTTGTTGTTGAATTTGTTGGTGTTTTTTATGTTGAGGTTGTTTTTGTTTTTCAATGTTGAGGTTGTTGTTGAATTTGTTGGTGTTTTTCAATGTTGAGGTTGTTGTTGTTTTTCAATGTTGAGGCTGTTGTTATTTTTAAATGTTGAGGTTGTTGTTGAATTTGTTGGTGTTTTTCAATTTCGAGGTTGTTGTTGAATTTGTTGGTGTTTTTCAATGTTGAAGTTGTTGTTGAATTTGTTGGTGTTTTTCAATGTTGAGGTTGTTGTTGTTTTTCAATGTTGAGGTTGTTGTTGAATTTGTTGGTGTTTTTCAATGTTGAGGTTGTTGTTGTTTTTCAATGCTGAGGTTGTTGTTGAATTTGTTGGTGTTTTTCAATGTTGAGGTTGTTGTTGGATTTGTTGGTGTTTTTCAATATTGAGGTTGTTGTTGTTTTTCAATCTTGAGGTTGTTGTTGAATTTGTTGGTGTTTTTCAATGTTGAGGTTGTTGTTGTTTTTCAATGTTGAGGTTGCTGTTGAATTTGTTGGTGTTTTTCAATGTTGAGGTTGTTGTTGAATTTGTTGGTGTTTTTCAATGTTGAGGGTGTTGTTGTTTTTCAACGTTGAGGTTGTTGTTGAATTTGTTGGTGTTTTTCAATGTTGAGGTTGTTGTTGTTTTTCAATGCTGAGGTTGTTGTTGAATTTGTTGGTGTTTTTCAATGTTGAGGTTATTGTTGAATTTGTTGGTGTTTTTCAATGTTGAGGTTGTTGTTGTTTTTCAATGTTGAGGTTGTTGTTGAATTTGTTGGTGTTTTTCAATGTTGAGGTTGTTTTTGTTTTTCAATGTTGAGGTTGTTGTTGAATTTGTTGGTGTTTTTCAATGTTGAGGTTGTTGTTGAATTTGTTGGTGTTTTTCAATGTTGAGGTTGTTGTTGTTTTTCAATGTTGAGGTTGTTGTTGAATTTGTTGGTGTTTTTCAATTTCGAGGTTGTTGTTGAATTTGTTGGTGTTTTTCAATGTTGAAGTTGTTGTTGAATTTGTTGGTGTTTTTCAATGTTGAGGTTTTTGTTGTTTTTCAATGTTCAGGTTGTTGAATTGGTTGGTGTTTTTCAATGTTGAGGTTGTTGTTGTTTTTCAATGTTGAGGTTGTTGTTGTTTTTCAATGTTGAGGTTGTTGTTGAATTTGTTGGTGTTTTCATTGTTGAGGTTGTTGTTGAATTTGTTGGTGTTTTTCAATGTTGAGGTTGTTGTTGTTTTTCAATGTTGAGGTTGTTGTTGTATTTGTTGGTGTTTTTCAATGTTGAGGTTGTTGTAGTTTTTCAATGTTGAGGTTGTTGTTGAATTTGTTGGTGTTTTTCAATGTCGAGGTTGTTGTTGAATTTGTTGGTGTTTTTCAATGTTGAAGTTGTTGTTGAATTCGTTGGTGTTTTTCAATGTTGAGGTTGTTGTTGAATTTGTTGGTGCTTTTAAATGTTGAGGTTGTTGTTGAATTTGTTGGTGTTTTTCAATGTTGAGGTCGATGTTGTTTTTCAATGTTGAGGTTGTTGTTGAATTTGTTGGTGTTTTTCAATGTTGAGGTTGTTGTTGTTGTTCAATCTGGAGGTTGTTGTTGAATTTATTGGTGTTTTTCAATGTTGAGGTTGTTGTTGAATTTGTTGGTGTTTTTCAATGTTGAGGTTGTTGTTATTGTTCAATGTGGAGGTTGTTGTTGAATTTGTTGGTGTTTTTCAATGTTGAGGTTGTTGTTGAATTTGATGGTGTTTTTCAATGTCGAGGTTGTTGTTGAATTTGTTGGTGTTTTTCAATGTTGAAGTTGTTGTTGAATTTGTTGGTGTTTTTTATGTTGAGGTTGTTGTTGAATTTGTTGGTGTTTTTCAATGTTGAAGTTGTTGTTGAATTTGTTGGTGTTTTTCAATGTTGAGGTTGTTGTTGAATTTGTTGGTGTTTTTAAATGTTGAGGTTGTTGTTGAATTTGCTGGTGTTTTTCGATGTTGAGGTTGTTGTTGTTTTTCAATGTTGAGGTTGTTGTTGAATTTGTTGGTGTTTTTCAATGTTGAGGTTGTTGTTGAATTTCTTGGTGTTTTCATTGTTGAGGTTGTTGTTGAATTTGTTGTTGTTTTTCAATGTTGAGGTTGCTGTTGTTTTTCAATGTTGAGGTTGTTGTTGAATTTGTTGGTGTTTTTCAATGTTGAGGTTGTTGTTGTTTTTCAATGCTGAGGTTGTTGTTGAATTTGTTGGTGATTTTGAATGTTGAGGTTGTTGTTGAATTTCTTGGTGTTTTTCAATGTTGAGGTTGTTGTTGTTTTTCAATGTTGTGGTTGTTGTTGAATTTGTTGGTGTTTTTCAATGTTGGGGTTGTTGTTGAATTTGTTGGTGTTTTTCAATGTTGAGGTTGTTGTTGTTTTTCAATGTTGAGGTTGTTGTTGAATTTGTTGGTGTTTTTCAATGTTGAAGTTGTTGTTGAATTTGTTGGTGTTTTTCAATGTTGAGGTTGTTGTTGTTTTTCAATGTTCAGGTTGTTGTTGAATTGGTTGGTGCTTTTCAATGTTGAGGTTGTTGTTGTTTTTCAATGTTGAGGTTGTTGTTGTTTTTCAATGTTGAGGTTGTTGTTGAATTTCTTGGTGTTTTCAATGTTGAGGTTGTTGTTGAATTTGTTGGTGTTTTTCAATGTTGAGGTTGTTGTTGTTTTTCAATGTTGAGGTTGTTGTTGTATTTGTTGGTGTTTTTCAATTTTGAGGTTGTTGTAGTTTTTCAATGTTGAGGTTGTTGTTGAATTTGTTGGTGTTTTTCAATGTCGAGGTTGTTGTTGAATTTGTTGGTGTTTTTCAATGTTGAAGTTGTTGTTGAATTTGTTGGTGTTTTTCAATGTTGAGGTTGTTGTTGAATTTGTTGGTGTTTTTAAATGTTGAGGTTGTTGTTGAATTTGTTGGTGTTTTTCAATGTTGAGGTTGTTGTTGTTTTTCAATGTTGAGGTTGTTGTTGAATTTGTTGGTGTTTTCCAATGTTGAGGTTGTTGTTGTTGTTCAATGTGGAGGTTGTTGTTGAATTTGTTGGCGTTTTTAAATGTTGAGGTTGTTGTTGAATTTGTTGGTGTTTTTCAATGTTGAGGTTGTTGCTGAATTTGATGGTGCTTTTCAATGTCGAGGTTGTTGTTGAATTTGTTGGTGTTTTTCAATGTTGAAGTTGTTGTTGAATTTGTTGGTGTTTTTTATGTTGAGGTTGTTTTTGTTTTTCAATGTTGAGGTTGTTGTTGAATTTGTTGGTGTTTTTCAATGTTGAGGTTGTTGTTGTTTTTCAATGTTGAGGCTGTTGTTATTTTTAAATGTTGAGGTTGTTGTTGAATTTGTTGGTGTTTTTCAATTTCGAGGTTGTTGTTGAATTTGTTGGTGTTTTTCAATGTTGAAGTTGTTGTTGAATTTGTTGGTGTTTTTCAATGTTGAGGTTGTTGTTGTTTTTCAATGTTGAGGTTGTTGTTGAATTTGTTGGTGTTTTTCAATGTTGAGGTTGTTGTGGTTTTTCAATGCTGAGGTTGTTGTTGAATTTGTTGGTGTTTTTCAATGTTGAGGTTGTTGTTGAATTTGTTGGTGTTTTTCAATATTGAGGTTGTTGTTGTTTTTCAATCTTGAGGTTGTTGTTGAATTTGTTGGTGTTTTTCAATGTTGAGGTTGTTGTTGTTTTTCAATGTTGAGGTTGCTGTTGAATTTGTTGGTGTTTTTCAATGTTGAGGTTGTTGTTGAATTTGTTGGTGTTTTTCAATGTTGTGGATGTTGTTGAATTTGTTGGTGTTTTTCAATGTAAAAGTTGTTGTTGTTTTTCAATGTTGAGGTTATTGTTGAATTTGTTGTTGTTTTTCAATGTTGAGGTTGTTGTTGAATTTGATGGTGTTTTCAATGTCGAGGTTGTTGTTGAATTTGTTGGTGTTTTTCAATGTTGAAGTTGTTGTTGAATTTGTTGGTGTTTTTTATGTTGAGGTTGTTGTTGTTTTTCAATGTTGAGGTTGTTGTTGAATTTGTTGGTGTTTTTAAATGTTGAGGTTGTTGTTGAATTTGCTGGTGTTTTTCGATGTTGAGGTTGTTGTTGTTTTTCAATGTTGAGGTTGTTGTTGAATTTGTTGGTGTTTTTCAATGTTGAGGTTGTTGTTGAATTTCTTGGTGTTTTCATTGTTGAGGTTGTTGTTGAATTTGTTGGTGTTTTTCAATTTCGAGGTTGTTGTTGAATTTGTTGGTGTTTTTCAATGTTGAAGTTGTTGTTGAATTTGTTGGTGTTTTTCAATGTTGAGGTTGTTGTTGTTTTTCAACGTTGAGGTTGTTGTTGAATTTGTTGGTGTTTTTCAATGTTGAGGTTGTTGTTGTTTTTCAATGCTGAGGTTGTTGTTGAATTTGTTGGTGTTGTTCAATGTTGAGGTTATTGTTGAATTTGTTGGTGTTTTTCAATGTTGAGGTTGTTGTTTTTTTTCAATGTTGAGGTTGTTGTTGAATTTGCTGGTGTTTTTCAATGTTGAGGTTGTTGTTGTTTTTCAATGTTGAGGCTGTTGTTGAATTTGTTGGTGTTTTTCAATGTTGAGGTTGTTGTTGAATTTGTTGGTGTTTTTCAATGTTGAGGTTGTTGTTGTTTTTCAATGTTGAGGTTGTTGTTGAATTTGTTGGTGTTTTTCAATTTCGAGGTTGTTGTTGAATTTGTTGGTGTTTTTCAATGTTGAAGTTGTTGTTGAATTTGTTGGTGTTTTTCAATGTTGAGGTTGTCGTTGTTTTTCAATGTTCAGGTTGTTGAATTGGTTGGTGTTTTTCAATGTTGAGGTTGTTGTTGTTTTTCAATGTTGAGGTTGTTGTTGTTTTTCAATGTTGAGGTTGTTGTTGAATTTGTTGGTGTTTTCATTGTTGAGGTTGTTGTTGAATTTGTTGGTGTTTTTCAATGTTGAGGTTGTTGTTGTTTTTCAATGTTGAGGTTGTTGTTGTATTTGTTGGTGTTTTTCAATGTTGAGGTTGTTGTAGTTTTTCAATGTTGAGGTTGTTGTTGAATTTGTTGGTGTTTTTCAATGTCGAGGTTGTTGTTGAATTTGTTGGTGTTTTTCAATGTTGAAGTTGTTGTTGAATTCGTTGGTGTTTTTCAATGTTGAGGTTGTTGTTGAATTTGTTGGTGCTTTTAAATGTTGAGGTTGTTGTTGAATTTGTTGGTGTTTTTCAATGTTGAGGTCGTTGTTGTTTTTCAATGTTGAGGTTGTTGTTGAATTTGTTGGTGTTTTTCAATGTTGAGGTTGTTGTTGTTGTTCAATCTGGAGGTTGTTGTTGAATTTATTGGTGTTTTTCAATGTTGAGGTTGTTGTTGAATTTGTTGGTGTTTTTCAATGTTGAGGTTGTTGTTATTGTTCAATGTGGAGGTTGTTGTTGAATTTGTTGGTGTTTTTCAATGTTGAGGTTGTTGTTGAATTTGATGGTGTTTTTCAATGTCGAGGTTGTTGTTGAATTTGTTGGTGTTTTTCAATGTTGAAGTTGTTGTTGAATTTGTTGGTGTTTTTTATGTTGAGGTTGTTGTTGAATTTGTTGGTGTTTTTCAATGTTGAAGTTGTTGTTGAATTTGTTGGTGTTTTTCAATGTTGAGGTTGTTGTTGAATTTGTTGGTTTTTTTAAATGTTGAGGTTGTTGTTGAATTTGCTGGTGTTTTTCGATGTTGAGGTTGTTGTTGTTTTTCAATGTTGAGGTTGTTGTTGAATTTGTTGGTGTTTTTCAATGTTGAGGTTGTTGTTGAATTTCTTGGTGTTTTCATTGTTGAGGTTGTTGTTGAATTTGTTGGTGTTTTTCAATGTTGAGGTTGTTGTTGTTTTTCAATGTTGAGGTTGTTGTTGAATTTGTTGGTGTTTTTGAATGTTGAGGTTGTTGTTGTTTTTCAATGCTGAGGTTGTTGTTGAATTTGTTGGTGTTTTTGAATGTTGAGGTTGTTGTTGAATTTCTTGGTGTTTTTCAATGTTGAGGTTGTTGTTGTTTTTCAATGTTGAGGTTGTTGTTGAATTTGATGGTGTTTTTCAATGTTGAGGTTGTTGTTGTTTTTCAATGTTGAGGTTGTTGTTGAATTTGTTGGTGTTTTTCAATGTTGTGGTTGTTGTTGAATTTGTTGGCGTTTTTAAATGTTGAGGTTTATGTTGAATTTGTTGATGTTTTTCGATGTTGAGGTTGTTGTTGTTTTTCAATGTTGAGGTTGTTGTTGAATTTGTTGGTGTTTTTTGAATGTTGAGGTTGTTGTTGAATTTCTTGGTGTTTTCATTGTTGAGGTTGTTGTTGAATTTGTTGGTGTTTTTCAATGTTGAGGTTGTTGTTGTTTTTCAATGTTGAGGTTGTTGTTGAATTTATTGGTGTTTTTGAATGTTGAGGTTGTTGTTGTTTTTCAATGCTGAGGTTGTTGTTGAATTTGTTGGTGTTTTTGAATGTTGAGGTTGTTGTTGAATTTCTTGGTGTTTTTCAATGTTGAGGTTGTTGTTGTTTTTCAATGTTGAGGTTGTTGTTGAATTTGATGGTGTTTTTCAATGTTGAGGTTGTTGTTGTTTTTCAATGTTGAGGTTGTTGTTGAATTTGTTGGTGTTTTTCAATGTTGTGGTTGTTGTTGAATTTGTTGGCGTTTTTAAATGTTGAGGTTTATGTTGAATTTGTTGGTGTTTTTCAATGTTGGGGTTGTTGTTGAATTAGTTGGTGTTTTTCAATGTTGAGGTTGTTGTTGTTTTTCAATGTTGAGGTTGTTGTTGAATTTGTTGGTGTTTTTCAATGTTGAAGTTGTTGTTGAATTTGTTGGTGTTTTTCAATGTTGAGGTTGTTGTTGTTTTTCAATGTTCAGGTTGTTGTTGAATTGGTTGGTGCTTTTCAATGTTGAGGTTGTTGTTGTTTTTCAATGTTGAGGTTGTTGTTGTTTTTCAATGTTGAGGTTGTTGTTGAATTTCTTGGAGTTTTCAATGTTGAGGTTGTTGTTGAATTTGTTGGTGTTTTTCAATGTCGAGGTTGTTGTTGTTTTTCAATGTTGAGGTTGTTGTTGTATTTGTTGGTGTTTTTCAATTTTGAGGTTGTTGTAGTTTTTCAATGTTGAGGTTGTTGTTGAATTTGTTGGTGTTTTTCAATGTCGAGGTTGTTGTTGAATTTGTTGGTGTTTTTCAATGTTGAAGTTGTTGTTGAATTTGTTGGAGTTTTTCAATGTTGAGGTTGTTGTTGAATTTGTTGGTGTTTTTAAATGTTGAGGTTGCTGTTGAATTTGTTGGTGTTTTTCAATGTTGAGGTTGTTGTTGTTTTTCAATGTTGAGGTTGTTGTTGAATTTGTTGGTGTTTTCCAATGTTGAGGTTGTTGTTGTTGTTCAATGTGGAGGTTGTTGTTGAATTTGTTGGCGTTTTTAAATGTTGAGGTTGTTGTTGAATTTGTTGGTGTTTTTCAATGTTGAGGTTGTTGCTGAATTTGATGGTGCTTTTCAATGTCGAGGTTGTTGTTGAATTTGTTGGTGTTTTTCAATGTTGAAGTTGTTGTTGAATTTGTTGGTGTTTTTTATGTTGAGGTTGTTTTTGTTTTTCAATGTTGAGGTTGTTGTTGAATTTGTTGGTGTTTTTCAATGTTGAGGTTGTTGTTGTTTTTCAATGTTGAGGCTGTTGTTATTTTTAAATGTTGAGGTTGTTGTTGAATTTGTTGGTGTTTTTCAATTTCGAGGTTGTTGTTGAATTTGTTGGTGTTTTTCAATGTTGAAGTTGTTGTTGAATTTGTTGGTGTTTTTCAATGTTGAGGTTGTTGTTGTTTTTCAATGTTGAGGTTGTTGTTGAATTTGTTGGTGTTTTTCAATGTTGAGGTTGTTGTTGTTTTTCAATGCTGAGGTTGTTGTTGAATTTGTTGGTGTTTTTCAATGTTTAGGTTGTTGTTGAATTTGTTGGTGTTTTTCAATATTGAGGTTGTTGTTGTTTTTCAATCTTGAGGTTGTTGTTGAATTTGTTGGTGTTTTTCAATGTTGAGGTTGTTGTTGTTTTTCAATGTTGAGGTTGCTGTTGAATTTGTTGGTGTTTTTCAATGTTGAGGTTGTTGTTGAATTTGTTGGTGTTTTTCAATGTTGTGGATGTTGTTGAATTTGTTGGTGTTTTTCAATGTAAAAGTTGTTGTTGTTTCTCAATGTTGAGGTTATTGTTGAATTTGTTGTTGTTTTTCAATGTTGAGGTTGTTGTTGAATTTGATGGTGTTTTTCAATGTCGAGGTTGTTGTTGAATTTGTTGGTGTTTTTCAATGTTGAAGTTGTTGTTGAATTTGTTGGTGTTTTTTATGTTGAGGTTGTTGTTGTTTTTCAATGTTGAGGTTGTTGTTGAATTTGTTGGTGTTTTTAAATGTTGAGGTTGTTGTTGAATTTGCTGGTGTTTTTCGATGTTGAGGTTGTTGTTGTTTTTCAATGTTGAGGTTGTTGTTGAATTTGTTGGTGTTTTTCAATGTTGAGGTTGTTGTTGAATTTCTTGGTGTTTTCATTGTTGAGGTTGTTGTTGAATTTGTTGGTGTTTTTCAATTTCGAGGTTGTTGTTGAATTTGTTGGTGTTTTTCAATGTTGAAGTTGTTGTTGAATTTGTTGGTGTTTTTAAATGTTGAGGTTGTTGTTGTTTTTCAACGTTGAGGTTGTTGTTGAATTTGTTGGTGTTTTTCAATGTTGAGGTTGTTGTTGTTTTTCAATGCTGAGGTTGTTGTTGAATTTGTTGGTGTTTTTCAATGTTGAGGTTATTGTTGAATTTGTTGGTGTTTTTCAATGTTGAGGTTGTTGTTGTTTTTCAATGTTGAGGTTGTTGTTGAATTTGTTGGTGTTTTTCAATGTTGAGGTTGTTGTTGTTTTTCAATGTTGAGGTTGTTGTTGAATTTGTTGGTGTTTTTCAATGTTGAGGTTGTTGTTGAATTTGTTGGTGTTTTTCAATGTTGAGGTTGTTGTTGTTTTTCAATGTTGAGGTTGTTGTTGAATTTGTTGGTGTTTTTCAATTTCGAGGTTGTTGTTGAATTTGTTGGTGTTTTTCAATGTTGAAGTTGTTGTTGAATTTGTTGGTGTTTTTCAATGTTGAGGTTGTTGAATTGGTTCGTGTTTTTCAATGTTGAGGTTGTTGTTGTTTTTCAATGTTGAGGTTGTTGTTGAATTTGTTGGTGTTTTCATTGTTGAGGTTGTTGTTGAATTTGTTGGTGTTTTTCAATGTTGAGGTTGTTGTTGTTTTTCAATGTTGAGGTTGTTGTTGTATTTGTTGGTGTTTTTCAATGTTGAGGTTGTTGTAGTTTTTCAATGTTGAGGTTGTTGTTGAATTTGTTGGTGTTTTTCAATGTCGAGGTTGTTGTTGAATTTGTTGGTGTTTTTCAATGTTGAAGTTGTTGTTGAATTCGTTGGTGTTTTTCAATGTTGAGGTTGTTGTTGAATTTGTTGGTGCTTTTAAATGTTGAGGTTGTTGTTGAATTTTTTGGTGTTTTTCAATGTTGAGGTCGTTGTTGTTTTTCAATGTTGAGGTTGTTGTTGAATTTGTTGGTGTTTTTCAATGTTGAGGTTGTTGTTGTTCAATCTGGAGGTTGTTGTTGAATTTATTGGTGTTTTTCAATGTTGAGGTTGTTGTTGAATTTGTTGGTGTTTTTCAATGTTGAGGTTGTTGTTATTGTTCAATGTGGAGGTTGCTGTTGAATTTGTTGGTGTTTTTCAATGTTGAGGTTGTTGTTGAATTTGATGGTGTTTTTCAATGTCGAGGTTGTTGTTGAATTTGTTGGTGTTTTTGAATGTTGAGTTTGTTGTTGAATTTCTTGGTGTTTTTCAATGTTGAGGTTGTTGCTGTTTTTCAATGTTGAGGTTGTTGTTGAATTTGATGGTGTTTTTCAATGTTGAGGTTGTTGTTGTTTTTCAATGTTGAGGTTGTTGTTGAATTTGTTGGTGTTTTTCAATGTTGTGGTTGTTGTTGAATTTGTTGGCGTTTTTAAATGTTGAGGTTTATGTTGAATTTGTTGATGTTTTTCGATGTTGAGGTTGTTGTTGTTTTTCAATGTTGAGGTTGTTGTTGAATTTGTTGGTGTTTTTCAATGTTGAGGTTGTTGTTGAATTTCTTGGTGTTTTCATTGTTGAGGTTGTTGTTGAATTTGTTGGTGTTTTTCAATGTTGAGGTTGTTGTTGTTTTTCAATGTTGAGGTTGTTGTTGAATTTGTTGGTGTTTTTGAATGTTGAGGTTGTTGTTGTTTTTCAATGCTGAGGTTGTTGTTGAATTTGTTGGTGTTTTTGAATGTTGAGGTTGTTGTTGAATTTCTTGGTGTTTTTCAATGTTGAGGTTGTTGTTGTTTTTCAATGTTGAGGTTGTTGTTGAATTTGATGGTGTTTTTCAATGTTGAGGTTGTTGTTGTTTTTCAATGTTGAGGTTGTTGTTGAATTTGTTGGTGTTTTTCAATGTTGTGGTTGTTGTTGAATTTGTTGGCGTTTTTAAATGTTGAGGTTTATGTTGAATTTGTTGGTGTTTTTCAATGTTGGGGTTGTTGTTGAATTTGTTGGTGTTTTTCAATGTTGAGGTTGTTGTTGTTTTTCAATGTTGAGGTTGTTGTTGAATTTGTTGGTGTTTTTCAATGTTGAAGTTGTTGTTGAATTTGTTGGTGTTTTTCAATGTTGAGGTTGTTGTTGTTTTTCAATGTTCAGGTTGTTGTTGAATTGGTTGGTGCTTTTCAATGTTGAGGTTGTTGTTGTTTTTCAATGTTGAGGTTGTTGTTGTTTTTCAATGTTGAGGTTGTTGTTGAATTTCTTGGTGTTTTCAATGTTGAGGTTGTTGTTGAATTTGTTGGTGTTTTTCAATGTCGAGGTTGTTGTTGTTTTTCAATGTTGAGGTTGTTGTTGTATTTGTTGGTGTTTTTCAATTTTGAGGTTGTTGTAGTTTTTCAATGTTGAGGTTGTTGTTGAATTTGTTGGTGTTTTTCAATGTCGAGGTTGTTGTTGAATTTGTTGGTGTTTTTCAATGTTGAAGTTGTTGTTGAATTTGTTGGTGTTTTTCAATGTTGAGGTTGTTGTTGAATTTGTTGGTGTTTTTAAATGTTGAGGTTGCTGTTGAATTTGTTGGTGTTTTTCAATGTTGAGGTTGTTGTTGTTTTTCAATGTTGAGGTTGTTGTTGAATTTGTTGGTGTTTTCCAATGTTGAGGTTGTTGTTGTTGTTCAATGTGGAGGTTGTTGTTGAATTTGTTGGCGTTTTTAAATGTTGAGGTTGTTGTTGAATTTGTTGGTGTTTTTCAATGTTGAGGTTGTTGCTGAATTTGATGGTGCTTTTCAATGTCGAGGTTGTTGTTGAATTTGTTGGTGTTTTTCAATGTTGAAGTTGTTGTTGAATTTGTTGGTGTTTTTTATGTTGAGGTTGTTTTTGTTTTTCAATGTTGAGGTTGTTGTTGAATTTGTTGGTGTTTTTCAATGTTGAGGTTGTTGTTGTTTTTCAATGTTGAGGCTGTTGTTATTTTTAAATGTTGAGGTTGTTGTTGAATTTGTTGGTGTTTTTCAATTTCGAGGTTGTTGTTGAATTTGTTGGTGTTTTTCAATGTTGAAGTTGTTGTTGAATTTGTTGGTGTTTTTCAATGTTGAGGTTGTTGTTGTTTTTCAATGTTGAGGTTGTTGTTGAATTTGTTGGTGTTTTTCAATGTTGAGGTTGTTGTTGTTTTTCAATGCTGAGGTTGTTGTTGAATTTGTTGTTGTTTTTCAACGTTGAGGTTGTTGTTGAATTTGTTGGTGTTTTTCAATGTTGAGGTTGTTGTTGTTTTTCAATGCTGAGGTTGTTGTTGAATTTGTTGGTGTTTTTCAATGTTGAGGTTATTGTTGAATTTGTTGGTGTTTTTCAATGTTGAGGTTGTTGTTGTTTTTCAATGTTGAGGTTGTTGTTGAATTTGTTGGTGTTTTTCAATGTTGAGGTTGTTGTTGTTTTTCAATGTTGAGGTTGTTGTTGAATTTGTTGGTGTTTTTCAATGTTGAGGTTGTTGTTGAATTTGTTGGTGTTTTTCAATGTTGAGGTTGTTGTTGTTTTTCAATGTTGAGGTTGTTGTTGAATTTGTTGGTGTTTTTCAATTTCGAGGTTGTTGTTGAATTTGTTGGTGTTTTTCAATGTTGAAGTTGTTGTTGAATTTGTTGGTGTTTTTCAATGTTGAGGTTGTTGTTGTTTTTCAATGTTCAGGTTGTTGAATTGGTTCGTGTTTTTCAATGTTGAGGTTGTTGTTGTTTTTCAATGTTGAGGTTGTTGTTGAATTTGTTGGTGTTTTCATTGTTGAGGTTGTTGTTGAATTTGTTGGTGTTTTTCAATGTTGAGGTTGTTGTTGTTTTTCAATGTTGAGGTTGTTGTTGTATTTGTTGGTGTTTTTCAATGTTGAGGTTGTTGTAGTTTTTCAATGTTGAGGTTGTTGTTGAATTTGTTGGTGTTTTTCAATGTCGAGGTTGTTGTTGAATTTGTTGGTGTTTTTCAATGTTGAAGTTGTTGTTGAATTCGTTGGTGTTTTTCAATGTTGAGGTTGTTGTTGAATTTGTTGGTGCTTTTAAATGTTGAGGTTGTTGTTGAATTTTTTGGTGTTTTTCAATGTTGAGGTCGTTGTTGTTTTTCAATGTTGAGGTTGTTGTTGAATTTGTTGGTGTTTTTCAATGTTGAGGTTGTTGTTGTTGTTCAATCTGGAGGTTGTTGTTGAATTTATTGGTGTTTTTCAATGTTGAGGTTGTTGTTGAATTTGTTGGTGTTTTTCAATGTTGAGGTTGTTGTTATTGTTCAATGTGGAGGTTGCTGTTGAATTTGTTGGTGTTTTTCAATGTTGAGGTTGTTGTTGAATTTGATGGTGTTTTTCAATGTCGAGGTTGTTGTTGAATTTGTTGGTGTTTTTGAATGTTGAGGTTGTTGTTGAATTTCTTGGTGTTTTTCAATGTTGAGGTTGTTGTTGTTTTTCAATGTTGAGGTTGTTGTTGAATTTGATGGTGTTTTTCAATGTTGAGGTTGTTGTTGTTTTTCAATGTTGAGGTTGTTGTTGAATTTGTTGGTGTTTTTCAATGTTGTGGTTGTTGTTGAATTTGTTGGCGTTTTTAAATGTTGAGGTTTATGTTGAATTTGTTGATGTTTTTCGATGTTGAGGTTGTTGTTGTTTTTCAATGTTGAGGTTGTTGTTGAATTTGTTGGTGTTTTTCAATGTTGAGGTTGTTGTTGAATTTCTTGGTGTTTTCATTGTTGAGGTTGTTGTTGAATTTGTTGGTGTTTTTCAATGTTGAGGTTGTTGTTGTTTTTCAATGTTGAGGTTGTTGTTGAATTTGTTGGTGTTTTTGAATGTTGAGGTTGTTGTTGTTTTTCAATGCTGAGGTTGTTGTTGAATTTGTTGGTGTTTTTGAATGTTGAGGTTGTTGTTGAATTTCTTGGTGTTTTTCAATGTTGAGGTTGTTGTTGTTTTTCAATGTTGAGGTTGTTGTTGAATTTGATGGTGTTTTTCAATGTTGAGGTTGTTGTTGTTTTTCAATGTTGAGGTTGTTGTTGAATTTGTTGGTGTTTTTCAATGTTGTGGTTGTTGTTGAATTTGTTGGCGTTTTTAAATGTTGAGGTTTATGTTGAATTTGTTGGTGTTTTTCAATGTTGGGGTTGTTGTTGAATTTGTTGGTGTTTTTCAATGTTGAGGTTGTTGTTGTTTTTCAATGTTGAGGTTGTTGTTGAATTTGTTGGTGTTTTTCAATGTTGAAGTTGTTGTTGAATTTGTTGGTGTTTTTCAATGTTGAGGTTGTTGTTGTTTTTCAATGTTCAGGTTGTTGTTGAATTGGTTGGTGCTTTTCAATGTTGAGGTTGTTGTTGTTTTTCAATGTTGAGGTTGTTGTTGTTTTTCAATGTTGAGGTTGTTGTTGAATTTCTTGGTGTTTTCAATGTTGAGGTTGTTGTTGAATTTGTTGGTGTTTTTCAATGTCGAGGTTGTTGTTGTTTTTCAATGTTGAGGTTGTTGTTGTATTTGTTGGTGTTTTTCAATTTTGAGGTTGTTGTAGTTTTTCAATGTTGAGGTTGTTGTTGAATTTGTTGGTGTTTTTCAATGTCGAGGTTGTTGTTGAATTTGTTGGTGTTTTTCAATGTTGAAGTTGTTGTTGAATTTGTTGGTGTTTTTCAATGTTGAGGTTGTTGTTGAATTTGTTGGTGTTTTTAAATGTGGAGGTTGCTGTTGAATTTGTTGGTGTTTTTCAATGTTGAGGTTGTTGTTGTTTTTCAATGTTGAGGTTGTTGTTGAATTTGTTGGTGTTTTCCAATGTTGAGGTTGTTGTTGTTGTTCAATGTGGAGGTTGTTGTTGAATTTGTTGGCGTTTTTAAATGTTGAGGTTGTTGTTGAATTTGTTGGTGTTTTTCAATGTTGAGGTTGTTGCTGAATTTGATGGTGCTTTTCAATGTCGAGGTTGTTGTTGAATTTGTTGGTGTTTTTCAATGTTGAAGTTGTTGTTGAATTTGTTGGTGTTTTTTATGTTGAGGTTGTTTTTGTTTTTCAATGTTGAGGTTGTTGTTGAATTTGTTGGTGTTTTTCAATGTTGAGGTTGTTGTTGTTTTTCAATGTTGAGGCTGTTGTTATTTTTAAATGTTGAGGTTGTTGTTGAATTTGTTGGTGTTTTTCAATTTCGAGGTTGTTGTTGAATTTGTTGGTGTTTTTCAATGTTGAAGTTGTTGTTGAATTTGTTGGTGTTTTTCAATGTTGAGGTTGTTGTTGTTTTTCAATGTTGAGGTTGTTGTTGAATTTGTTGGTGTTTTTCAATGTTGAGGTTGTTGTTGTTTTTCAATGCTGAGGTTGTTGTTGAATTTGTTGGTGTTTTTCAATGTTGAGGTTGTTGTTGAATTTGTTGGTGTTTTTCAATATTGAGGTTGTTGTTGTTTTTCAATCTTGAGGTTGTTGTTGAATTTGTTGGTGTTTTTCAATGTTGAGGTTGTTGTTGAATTTGTTGGTGTTTTTCAATGTTGTGGATGTTGTTGAATTTGTTGGTGTTTTTCAATGTAAAAGTTGTTGTTGTTTTTCAATGTTGAGGTTATTGTTGAATTTGTTGTTGTTTTTCAATGTTGAGGTTGTTGTTGAATTTGATGGTGTTTTTCAATGTCGAGGTTGTTGTTGAATTTGTTGGTGTTTTTCAATGTTGAAGTTGTTGTTGAATTTGTTGGTGTTTTTTATGTTGAGGTTGTTGTTGTTTTTCAATGTTGAGGTTGTTGTTGAATTTGTTGGTGTTTTTAAATGTTGAGGTTGTTGTTGAATTTGCTGGTGTTTTTCGATGTTGAGGTTGTTGTTGTTTTTCAATGTTGAGGTTGTTGTTGAATTTGTTGGTGTTTTTCAATGTTGAGGTTGTTGTTGAATTTCTTGGTGTTTTCATTGTTGAGGTTGTTGTTGAATTTGTTGGTGTTTTTCAATTTCGAGGTTGTTGTTGAATTTGTTGGTGTTTTTCAATGTTGAAGTTGTTGTTGAATTTGTTGGTGTTTTTCAATGTTGAGGTTGTTGTTGTTTTTCAACGTTGAGGTTGTTGTTGAATTTGTTGGTGTTTTTCAATGTTGAGGTTGTTGTTGTTTTTCAATGCTGAGGTTGTTGTTGAATTTGTTGGTGTTTTTCAATGTTGAGGTTATTGTTGAATTTGTTGGTGTTTTTCAATGTTGAGGTTGTTGTTGTTTTTCAATGTTGAGGTTGTTGTTGAATTTGTTGGTGTTTTTCAATGTTGAGGTTGTTGTTGTTTTTCAATGTTGAGGTTGTTGTTGAATTTGTTGGTGTTTTTCAATGTTGAGGTTGTTGTTGAATTTGTTGGTGTTTTTCAATGTTGAGGTTGTTGTTGTTTTTCAATGTTGAGGTTGTTGTTGAATTTGTTGGTGTTTTTCAATTTCGAGGTTGTTGTTGAATTTGTTGGTGTTTTTCAATGTTGAAGTTGTTGTTGAATTTGTTGGTGTTTTTCAATGTTGAGGTTGTTGTTGTTTTTCAATGTTCAGGTTGTTGAATTGGTTGGTGTTTTTCAATGTTGAGGTTGTTGTTGTTTTTCAATGTTGAGGTTGTTGTTGAATTTGTTGGTGTTTTCATTGTTGAGGTTGTTGTTGAATTTGTTGGTGTTTTTCAATGTTGAGGTTGTTGTTGTTTTTCAATGTTGAGGTTGTTGTTGTATTTGTTGGTGTTTTTCAATGTTGAGGTTGTTGTAGTTTTTCAATGCTGAGGTTGTTGTTGAATTTGTTGGTGTTTTTCAATGTCGAGGTTGTTGTTGAATTTGTTGGTGTTTTTCAATGTTGAAGTTGTTGTTGAATTCGTTGGTGTTTTTCAATGTTGAGGTTGTTGTTGAATTTGTTGGTGCTTTTAAATGTTGAGGTTGTTGTTGAATTTTTTGGTGTTTTTCAATGTTGAGGTCGTTGTTGTTTTTCAATGTTGAGGTTGTTGTTGAATTTGTTGGTGTTTTTCAATGTTGAGGTTGTTGTTGTTGTTCAATCTGGAGGTTGTTGTTGAATTTATTGGTGTTTTTCAATGTTGAGGTTGTTGTTGAATTTGTTGGTGTTTTACAATGTTGAGGTTGTTGTTATTGTTCAATGTGGAGGTTGCTGTTGAATTTGTTGGTGTTTTTCAATGTTGAGGTTGTTGTTGAATTTGATGGTGTTTTTCAATGTCGAGGTTGTTGTTGAATTTGTTGGTGTTTTTCAATGTTGAAGTTGTTGTTGAATTTGTTGGTGTTTTTTATGTTGAGGTTGTTGTTGAATTTGTTGGTGTTTTTCAATGTTGAAGTTGTTGTTGAATTTGTTGGTGTTTTTCAATGTTGAGGTTGCTGTTGAATTTGTTGGTTTTTTTAAATGTTGAGGTTGTTGTTGAATTTGCTGGTGTTTTTCGATGTTGAGGTTGTTGTTGTTTTTCAATGTTGAGGTTGTTGTTGAATTTGTTGGTGTTTTTCAATGTTGAGGTTGTTGTTGTTTTTCAATGTTGAGGTTGTTGTTGAATTTGTTGGTGTTTTTCAATGTTGAGGTTGTTGTTGTTTTTCAATGTTGAGGTTGTTGTTGAATTTGTTGGTGTTTTTCAATGTTGAGGTTGTTGTTGAATTTGTTGGTGTTTTTCAATGTTGAGGTTGTTGTTGTTTTTCAATGTTGAGGTTGTTGTTGAATTTGTTGGTGTTTTTCAATTTCGAGGTTTTTGTTGAATTTGTTGGTGTTTTTCAATGTTGAAGTTGTTGTTGAATTTGTTGGTGTTTTTCTATGTTGAGGTTGTTGTTGTTTTTCAATGTTCAGGTTGTTGAATTGGTTGGTGTTTTTCAATGTTGAGGTTGTTGTTGTTTTTCAATGTTGAGGTTGTTGTTGTTTTTCAATGTTGAGGTTGTTGTTGAATTTGTTGGTGTTTTCATTGTTGAGGTTGTTGTTGAATTTGTTGGTGTTTTTCAATGTTGAGGTTGTTGTTGTTTTTCAATGTTGAGGTTGTTGTTGTATTTGTTGGTGTTTTTCAATGTTGAGGTTGTTGTAGTTTTTCAATGTTGAGGTTGTTGTTGAATTTGTTGGTGTTTTTCAATGTCGAGGTTGTTGTTGAATTTGTTGGTGTTTTTCAATGTTGAAGTTGTTGTTGAATTCGTTGGTGTTTTTCAATGTTGAGGTTGTTGTTGAATTTGTTGGTGCTTTTAAATGTTGAGGTTGTTGTTGAATTTGTTGGTGTTTTTCAATGTTGAGGTCGTTGTTGTTTTTCAATGTTGAGGTTGTTGTTGAATTTGTTGGTGTTTTTCAATGTTGAGGTTGTTGTTATTGTTCCATGTGGAGGTTGTTGTTGAATTTGTTGGTGTTTTTCAATGTTGAGGTTGTTGTTGAATTTGATGGTGTTTTTCAATGTCGAGGTTGTTGTTGAATTTGTTGGTGTTTTTCAATGTTGAAGTTGTTGTTGAATTTGTTGGTGTTTTTTATGTTGAGGTTGTTGTTGAATTTGTTGGTGTTTTTCAATGTTGAAGTTGTTGTTGAATTTGTTGGTGTTTTTCAATGTTGAGGTTGTTGTTGAATTTGTTGGTGTTTTTAAATGTTGAGGTTGTTGTTGAATTTGTTGGTGTTTTTGAATGTTGAGGTTGTTGTTGTTTTTCAATGCTGAGGTTGTTGTTGAATTTGTTGGTGTTTTTGAATGTTGAGGTTGTTGTTGAATTTCTTGGTGTTTTTCAATGTTGAGGTTGTTGTTGTTTTTCAATGTTGAGGTTGTTGTTGAATTTGATGGTGTTTTTCAATGTTGAGGTTGTTGTTGTTTTTCAATGTTGAGGTTGTTGTTGAATTTGTTGGTGTTTTTCAATGTTGTGGTTGTTGTTGAATTTGTTGGCGTTTTTAAATGTTGAGGTTTATGTTGAATTTGTTGGTGTTTTTCAATGTTGGGGTTGTTGTTGAATTTGTTGGTGTTTTTCAATGTTGAGGTTGTTGTTGTTTTTCAATGTTGAGGTTGTTGTTGAATTTGTTGGTGTTTTTCAATGTTGAAGTTGTTGTTGAATTTGTTGGTGTTTTTCAATGTTGAGGTTGTTGTTGTTTTTCAATGTTCAGGTTGTTGTTGAATTGGTTGGTGCTTTTCAATGTTGAGGTTGTTGTTGTTTTTCAATGTTGAGGTTGTTGTTGTTTTTCAATGTTGAGGTTGTTGTTGAATTTCTTGGTGTTTTCAATGTTGAGGTTGTTGTTGAATTTGTTGGTGTTTTTCAATGTCGAGGTTGTTGTTGTTTTTCAATGTTGAGGTTGTTGTTGTATTTGTTGGTGTTTTTCAATTTTGAGGTTGTTGTAGTTTTTCAATGTTGAGGTTGTTGTTGAATTTGTTGGTGTTTTTCAATGTCGAGGTTGTTGTTGAATTTGTTGGTGTTTTTCAATGTTGAAGTTGTTGTTGAATTTGTTGGTGTTTTTCAATGTTGAGGTTGTTGTTGAATTTGTTGGTGTTTTTAAATGTTGAGGTTGCTGTTGAATTTGTTGGTGTTTTTCAATGTTGAGGTTGTTGTTGTTTTTCAATGTTGAGGTTGTTGTTGAATTTGTTGGTGTTTTCCAATGTTGAGGTTGTTGTTGTTGTTCAATGTGGAGGTTGTTGTTGAATTTGTTGGCGTTTTTAAATGTTGAGGTTGTTGTTGAATTTGTTGGTGTTTTTCAATGTTGAGGTTGTTGCTGAATTTGATGGTGCTTTTCAATGTCGAGGTTGTTGTTGAATTTGTTGGTGTTTTTCAATGTTGAAGTTGTTGTTGAATTTGTTGGTGTTTTTTATGTTGAGGTTGTTTTTGTTTTTCAATGTTGAGGTTGTTGTTGAATTTGTTGGTGTTTTTCAATGTTGAGGTTGTTGTTGTTTTTCAATGTTGAGGCTGTTGTTATTTTTAAATGTTGAGGTTGTTGTTGAATTTGTTGGTGTTTTTCAATGTTGAAGTTGTTGTTGAATTTGTTGGTGTTTTTCAATGTTGAGGTTGTTGTTGTTTTTCAATGTTGAGGTTGTTGTTGAATTTGTTGGTGTTTTTCAATGTTGAGGTTGTTGTTGTTTTTCAATGCTGAGGTTGTTGTTGAATTTGTTGGTGTTTTTCAATGTTGAGGTTGTTGTTGAATTTGTTGGTGTTTTTCAATATTGAGGTTGTTGTTGTTTTTCAATCTTGATGTTGTTGTTGAATTTGTTGGTGTTTTTCAATGTTGAGGTTGTTGTTGTTTTTCAATGTTGAGGTTGCTGTTGAATTTGTTGGTGTTTTTCAATGTTGAGGTTGTTGTTGAATTTGTTGGTGTTTTTCAATGTTGTGGATGTTGTTGAATTTGTTGGTGTTTTTCAATGTAAAAGTTGTTGTTGTTTTTCAATGTTGAGGTTATTGTTGAATTTGTTGTTGTTTTTCAATGTTGAGGTTGTTGTTGAATTTGATGGTGTTTTTCAATGTCGAGGTTGTTGTTGAATTTGTTGGTGTTTTTCAATGTTGAAGTTGTTGTTGAATTTGTTGGTGTTTTTTATGTTGAGGTTGTTGTTGTTTTTCAATGTTGAGGTTGTTGTTGAATTTGTTGGTGTTTTTAAATGTTGAGGTTGTTGTTGAATTTGCTGGTGTTTTTCGATGTTGAGGTTGTTGTTGTTTTTCAATGTTGAGGTTGTTGTTGAATTTGTTGGTGTTTTTCAATGTTGAGGTTGTTGTTGAATTTCTTGGTGTTTTCATTGTTGAGGTTGTTGTTGAATTTGTTGGTGTTTTTCAATTTCGAGGTTGTTGTTGAATTTGTTGGTGTTTTTCAATGTTGAAGTTGTTGTTGAATTTGTTGGTGTTTTTCAATGTTGAGGTTGTTGTTGTTTTTCAACGTTGAGGTTGTTGTTGAATTTGTTGGTGTTTTTCAATGTTGAGGTTGTTGTTGTTTTTCAATGCTGAGGTTGTTGTTGAATTTGTTGGTGTTTTTCAATGTTGAGGTTATTGTTGAATTTGTTGGTGTTTTTCAATGTTGAGGTTGTTGTTGTTTTTCAATGTTGAGGTTGTTGTTGAATTTGTTGGTGTTTTTCAATGTTGAGGTTGTTGTTGTTTTTCAATGTTGAGGTTGTTGTTGAATTTGTTGGTGTTTTTCAATGTTGAGGTTGTTGTTGAATTTGTTGGTGTTTATCAATGTTGAGGTTGTTGTTGTTTTTCAATGTTGAGGTTGTTGTTGAATTTGTTGGTGTTTTTCAATTTCGAGGTTGTTGTTGAATTTGTTGGTGTTTTTCAATGTTGAAGTTGTTGTTGAATTTGTTGGTGTTTTTCAATGTTGAGGTTGTTGTTGTTTTTCAATGTTCAGGTTGTTGAATTGGTTGGTGTTTTTCAATGTTGAGGTTGTTGTTGTTTTTCAATGTTGAGGTTGTTGTTGAATTTGTTGGTGTTTTCATTGTTGAGGTTGTTGTTGAATTTGTTGGTGTTTTTCAATGTTGAGGTTGTTGTTGTTTTTCAATGTTGAGGTTGTTGTTGTATTTGTTGGTGTTTTTCAATGTTGAGGTTGTTGTAGTTTTTCAATGTTGAGGTTGTTGTTGAATTTGTTGGTGTTTTTCAATGTCGAGGTTGTTGTTGAATTTGTTGGTGTTTTTCAATGTTGAAGTTGTTGTTGAATTCGTTGGTGTTTTTCACTGTTGAGGTTGTTGTTGAATTTGTTGGTGCTTTTAAATGTTGAGGTTGTTGTTGAATTTTTTGGTGTTTTTCAATGTTGAGGTCGTTGTTGTTTTTCAATGTTGAGGTTGTTGTTGAATTTGTTGGTGTTTTTCAATGTTGAAGTTGTTGTTGAATTTGTTGGTGTTTTTCAATGTTGAGGTTGTTGTTGTTTTTCAATGCTGAGGTTGTTGTTGAATTTGTTGGTGTTTTTCAATGTTGAGGTTGTTGTTGAATTTGTTGGTGTTTTTCAATGTTGAAGTTGTTGTTGAATTTGTTGGTGTTTTTTATGTTGAGGTTGTTGTTGTTTTTCAATGTTGAGGTTGTTGTTGAATTTGCTGGTGTTTTTCGATGTTGAGGTTGTTGTTGAATTTGTTGGTGTTTTTCAATGTTGAGGTTGTTGTTGAATTTGTTGGTGTTTTTCAATGTTGAGGTTGTTGTTGTTTTTCAATGCTGAGGTTGTTGTTGAATTTGTTGGTGTTTTTCAATGTTGAGGTTGTTGTTGAATTTGTTGGTGTTTTTCAATATTGAGGTTGTTGTTGTTTTTCAATCTTGAGGTTGTTGTTGAATTTGTTGGTGTTTTTCAATGTTGAGGTTGTTGTTGTTTTTCAATGTTGAGGTTGCTGTTGAATTTGTTGGTGTTTTTCAATGTTGAGGTTGTTGTTGAATTTGTTGGTGTTTTTCAATGTTGTGGATGTTGTTGAATTTGTTGGTGTTTTTCAATGTAAAAGTTGTTGTTGTTTTTCAATGTTGAGGTTATTGTTGAATTTGTTGTTGTTTTTCAATGTTGAGGTTGTTGTTGAATTTGATGGTGTTTTTCAATGTCGAGGTTGTTGTTGAATTTGTTGGTGTTTTTCAATGTTGAAGTTGTTGTTGAATTTGTTGGTGTTTTTTATGTTGAGGTTGTTGTTGTTTTTCAATGTTGAGGTTGTTGTTGAATTTGTTGGTGTTTTTAAATGTTGAGGTTGTTGTTGAATTTGCTGGTGTTTTTCGATGTTGAGGTTGTTGTTGTTTTTCAATGTTGAGGTTGTTGTTGAATTTGTTGGTGTTTTTCAATGTTGAGGTTGTTGTTGAATTTCTTGGTGTTTTCATTGTTGAGGTTGTTGTTGAATTTGTTGGTGTTTTTCAATTTCGAGGTTGTTGTTGAATTTGTTGGTGTTTTTCAATGTTGAAGTTGTTGTTGAATTTGTTGGTGTTTTTCAATGTTGAGGTTGTTGTTGTTTTTCAACGTTGAGGTTGTTGTTGAATTTGTTGGTGTTTTTCAATGTTGAGGTTGTTGTTGTTTTTCAATGCTGAGGTTGTTGTTGAATTTGTTGGTGTTTTTCAGTGTTGAGGTTATTGTTGAATTTGTTGGTGTTTTTCAATGTTGAGGTTGTTGTTGTTTTTCAATGTTGAGGTTGTTGTTGAATTTGTTGGTGTTTTTCAATGTTGAGGTTGTTGTTGTTTTTCAATGTTGAGGTTGTTGTTGAATTTGTTGGTGTTTTTCAATGTTGAGGTTGTTGTTGAATTTGTTGGTGTTTATCAATGTTGAGGTTGTTGTTGTTTTTCAATGTTGAGGTTGTTGTTGAATTTGTTGGTGTTTTTCAATTTCGAGGTTGTTGTTGAATTTGTTGGTGTTTTTCAATGTTGAAGTTGTTGTTGAATTTGTTGGTGTTTTTCAATGTTGAGGTTGTTGTTGTTTTTCAATGTTCAGGTTGTTGAATTGGTTGGTGTTTTTCAATGTTGAGGTTGTTGTTGTTTTTCAATGTTGAGGTTGTTGTTGAATTTGTTGGTGTTTTCATTGTTGAGGTTGTTGTTGAATTTGTTGGTGTTTTTCAATGTTGAGGTTGTTGTTGTTTTTCAATGTTGAGGTTGTTGTTGTATTTGTTGGTGTTTTTCAATGTTGAGGTTGTTGTAGTTTTTCAATGTTGAGGTTGTTGTTGAATTTGTTGGTGTTTTTCAATGTCGAGGTTGTTGTTGAATTTGTTGGTGTTTTTCAATGTTGAAGTTGTTGTTGAATTCGTTGGTGTTTTTCAATGTTGAGGTTGTTGTTGAATTTGTTGGTGCTTTTAAATGTTGAGGTTGTTGTTGAATTTTTTGGTGTTTTTCAATGTTGAGGTCGTTGTTGTTTTTCAATGTTGAGGTTGTTGTTGAATTTGTTGGTGTTTTTCAATGTTGAGGTTGTTGTTGTTGTTCAATCTGGAGGTTGTTGTTGAATTTATTGGTGTTTTTCAATGTTGAGGTTGTTGTTGAATTTGTTGGTGTTTTACAATGTTGAGGTTGTTGTTATTGTTCAATGTGGAGGTTGCTGTTGAATTTGTTGGTGTTTTTCAATGTTGAGGTTGTTGTTGAATTTGATGGTGTTTTTCAATGTCGAGGTTGTTGTTGAATTTGTTGGTGTTTTTCAATGTTGAAGTTGTTGTTGAATTTGTTGGTGTTTTTTATGTTGAGGTTGTTGTTGAATTTGTTGGTGTTTTTCAATGTTGAAGTTGTTGTTGAATTTGTTGGTGTTTTTCAATGTTGAGGTTGCTGTTGAATTTGTTGGTTTTTTTAAATGTTGAGGTTGTTGTTGAATTTGCTGGTGTTTTTCGATGTTGAGGTTGTTGTTGTTTTTCAATGTTGAGGTTGTTGTTGAATTTGTTGGTGTTTTTCAATGTTGAGGTTGTTGTAGTTTTTCAATGTTGAGGTTGTTGTTGAATTTGTTGGTGTTTTTCAATGTTGAGGTTGTTGTTGTTTTTCAATGTTGAGGTTGTTGTTGAATTTGTTGGTGTTTTTCAATGTTGAGGTTGTTGTTGAATTTGTTGGTGTTTTTCAATGTTGAGGTTGTTGTTGTTTTTCAATGTTGAGGTTGTTGTTGAATTTGTTGGTGTTTTTCAATTTCGAGGTTTTTGTTGAATTTGTTGGTGTTTTTCAATGTTGAAGTTGTTGTTGAATTTGTTGGTGTTTTTCTATGTTGAGGTTGTTGTTGTTTTTCAATGTTCAGGTTGTTGAATTGGTTGGTGTTTTTCCATGTTGAGGTTGTTGTTGTTTTTCAATGTTGAGGTTGTTGTTGTTTTTCAATGTTGAGGTTGTTGTTGAATTTGTTGGTGTTTTCATTGTTGAGTTTGTTGTTGAATTTGTTGGTGTTTTTCAATGTTGAGGTTGTTGTTGTTTTTCAATGTTGAGGTTGTTGTTGTATTTGTTGGTGTTTTTCAATGTTGAGGTTGTTGTAGTTTTTCAATATTGAGGTTGTTGTTGAATTTGTTGGTGTTTTTCAATGTCGAGGTTGTTGTTGAATTTGTTGGTGTTTTTCAATGTTGAAGTTGTTGTTGAATTCGTTGGTGTTTTTCAATGTTGAGGTTGTTGTTGAATTTGTTGGTGCTTTTAAATGTTGAGGTTGTTGTTGAATTTGTTGGTGTTTTTCAATGTTGAGGTCGTTGTTGTTTTTCAATGTTGAGGTTGTTGTTGAATTTGTTGGTGTTTTTCAATGTTGAGGTTGTTGTTATTGTTCCATGTGGAGGTTGTTGTTGAATTTGTTGGTGTTTTTCAATGTTGAGGTTGTTGTTGAATTTGATGGTGTTTTTCAATGTCGAGGTTGTTGTTGAATTTGTTGGTGTTTTTCAATGTTGAAGTTGTTGTTGAATTTGTTGGTGTTTTTTATGTTGAGGTTGTTGTTGAATTTGTTGGTGTTTTTCAATGTTGAAGTTGTTGTTGAATTTGTTGGTGTTTTTCAATGTTGAGGTTGTTGTTGAATTTGTTGGTGTTTTTAAATGTTGAGGTTGTTGTTGAATTTGCTGGTGTTTTTCGATGTTGAGGTTGTTGTTGTTTTTCAATGTTGAGGTTGTTGTTGAATTTGTTGGTGTTTTTCAATGTTGAGGTTGTTGTTGAATTTCTTGGTGTTTTCATTGTTGAGGTTGTTGTTGAATTTGTTGGTGTTTTTCAATGTTGAGGTTGTTGTTGTTTTTCAATGTTGAGGTTGTTGTTGAATTTGTTGGTGTTTTTCAATGTTGAGGTTGTTGTTGTTTTTCAATGCTGAGGTTGTTGTTGAATTTGTTGGTGTTTTTGAATGTTGAGGTTGTTGTTGAATTTCTTGGTGTTTTTCAATGTTGAGGTTGTTGTTGTTTTTCAATGTTGAGGTTGTTGTTGAATTTGATGGTGTTTTTCAATGTTGAGGTTGTTGTTGTTTTTCAGTGTTGAGGTTGTTGTTGAATTTGTTGGTGTTTTTCAATGTTGTGGTTGTTGTTGAATTTGTTGGTGTTTTTAAATGTTGAGGTTTATGTTGAATTTGTTGGTGTTTTTCAATGTTGGGGTTGTTGTTGAATTTGTTGGTGTTTTTCAATGTTGAGGTTGTTGTTGTTTTTCAATGTGGAGGTTGTTGTTGAATTTGTTGGTGTTTTTCAATGTTGAAGTTGTTGTTGAATTTGTTGTTGCTTTTCAATGTTGTGGTTGTTGTTGTTTTTCAATGTTCAGGTTGTTGTTGAATTGGTTGGTGCTTTTCAATGTTGAGGTTGTTGTTGTTTTTCAATGTTGAGGTTGTTGTTGTTTTTCAATGTTGAGGTTGTTGTTGAATTTGTTGGTGTTTTTCAATGTTGAGGTTGTTGTTGAATTTGTTGGTGTTTTTCAATGTTGAGGTTGTTGTTGTTTTTCAATGTTGAGGTTGTTGTTGAATTTGTTGGTGTTTTTCAATTTCGAGGTTGTTGTTGAATTTGTTGGTGTTTTTCAATGTTGAAGTTGTTGTTGAATTTGTTGGTGTTTTTCAATGTTGAGGTTGTTGTTGTTTTTCAATGTTCAGGTTGTTGAATTGGTTGGTGTTTTTCAATGTTGAGGTTGTTGTTGTTTTTCAATGTTGAGGTTGTTGTTGTTTTTCAATGTTGAGGTTGTTGTTGAATTTGTTGGTGTTTTCATTGTTGAGGTTGTTGTTGAATTTGTTGGTGTTTTTCAATGTTGAGGTTGTTGTTGTTTTTCAATGTTGAGGTTGTTGTTGTATTTGTTGGTGTTTTTCAATGTTGAGGTTGTTGTAGTTTTTCAATGTTGAGGTTGTTGTTGAATTTGTTGGTGTTTTTCAATGTCGAGGTTGTTGTTGAATTTGTTGGTGTTTTTCAATGTTGAAGTTGTTGTTGAATTCGTTGGTGTTTTTCAATGTTGAGGTTGTTGTTGAATTTGTTGGTGCTTTTAAATGTTGAGGTTGTTGTTGAATTTGTTGGTGTTTTTCAATGTTGAGGTCGTTGTTGTTTTTCAATGTTGAGGTTGTTGTTGAATTTGTTGGTGTTTTTCAATGTTGAGTTTGTTGTTGTTGTTCAATCTGGAGGTTGTTGTTGAATTTATTGGTGTTTTTCAATGTTGAGGTTGTTGTTGAATTTGTTGGTGTTTTTCAATGTTGAGGTTATTGTTATTGTTCAATGTGGAGGTTGTTGTTGAATTTGTTGGTGTTTTTCAATGTTGAGGTTGTTGTTGAATTTGATGGTGTTTTTCAATGTCGAGGTTGTTGTTGAATTTGTTGGTGTTTTTCAATGTTGAAGTTGTTGTTGAATTTGTTGGTATTTTTTATGTTGAGGTTGTTGTTGAATTTGTTGGTGTTTTTCAATGTTGAAGTTGTTGTTGAATTTGTTGGTGTTTTTCAATGTTGAGGTTGTTGTTGAATTTGTTGGTGTTTTTAAATGTTGAGGTTGTTGTTGAATTTGCTGGTGTTTTTCGATGTTGAGGTTGTTGTTGTTTTTCAATGTTGAGGTTGTTGTTGAATTTGTTGGTGTTTTTCAATGTTGAGGTTGTTGTTGAATTTCTTGGTGTTTTCATTGTTGAGGTTGTTGTTGAATTTGTTGGTGTTTTTCAATGTTGAGGTTGTTGTTGTTTTTCAATGTTGAGGTTGTTGTTGAATTTGTTGGTGTTTTTCAATGTTGAGGTTGTTGTTGTTTTTCAATGCTGAGGTTGTTGTTGAATTTGTTGGTGTTTTTGAATGTTGAGGTTGTTGTTGAATTTCTTGGTGTTTTTCAATGTTGAGGTTGTTGTTGTTTTTCAATGTTGAGGTTGTTGTTGAATTTGATGGTGTTTTTCAATGTTGAGGTTGTTGTTGTTTTTCAATGTTGAGGTTGTTGTTGAATTTGTTGGTGTTTTTCAATGTTGTGGTTGTTGTTGAATTTGTTGGCGTTTTTAAATGTTGAGGTTTATGTTGAATTTGTTGGTGTTTTTCAATGTTGGGGTTGTTGTTGAATTTGTTGGTGTTTTTCAATGTTGAGGTTGTTGTTGTTTTTCAATGTTGAGGTTGTTGTTGAATTTGTTGGTGTTTTTCAATGTTGAAGTTGTTGTTGAATTTGTTGGTGTTTTTCAATGTTGAGGTTGTTGTTGTTTTTCAATGTTCAGGTTGTTGTTGAATTGGTTGGTGCTTTTCAATGTTGAGGTTTTTGTTGTTTTTCAATGTTGCGGTTGTTGTTGTTTTTCAATGTTGAGGTTGTTGTTGAATTTCTTGGTGTTTTCAATGTTGAGGTTGTTGTTGAATTTGTTGGTGTTTTTCAATGTTGAGGTTGTTGTTGTTTTTCAATGTTGAGGTTGTTGTTGTATTTGTTGGTGTTTTTCAATTTTGAGGTTGTTGTAGTTTTTCAATGTTGAGGTTGTTGTTGAATTTGTTGGTGTTTTTCAATGTCGAGGTTGTTGTTGAATTTGTTGGTGTTTTTCAATGTTGAAGTTGTTGTTGAATTTGTTGGTGTTTTTCAATGTTGAAGTTGTTGTTGAATTTGTTGGTGTTTTTAAATGTTGAGGTTGTTGTTGAATTTGTTGGTGTTTTTCAATGTTGAGGTTGTTGTTGTTTTTCAATGTTGAGGTTGTTGTTGAATTTGTTGGTGTTTTCCAATGTTGAGGTTGTTGTTGTTGTTCAATGTGGAGGTTGTTGTTGAATTTGTTGGCGTTTTTAAATGTTGAGGTTGTTGTTGAATTTGTTGGTGTTTTTCAATGTTGAGGTTGTTGCTGAATTTGATGGTGCTTTTCAATGTCGAGGTTGTTGTTGAATTTGTTGGTGTTTTTCAATGTTGAAGTTGTTGTTGAATTTGTTGGTGTTTTTTATGTTGAGGTTGTTTTTGTTTTTCAATGTTGAGGTTGTTGTTGAATTTGTTGGTGTTTTTCAATGTTGAGGTTGTTGTTGTTTTTCAATGTTGAGGTTGTTGTTATTTTTAAATGTTGAGGTTGTTGTTGAATTTGTTGTTGTTTTTCAATTTCGAGGTTGTTGTTGAATTTGTTGGTGTTTTTCAATGTTGAAGTTGTTGTTGAATTTGTTGGTGTTTTTCAATGTTGAGGTTGTTGTTGTTTTTCAATGTTGAGGTTGTTGTTGAATTTGTTGGTGTTTTTCAATGTTGAGGTTGTTGTTGTTTTTCAATGCTGAGGTTGTTGTTGAATTTGTTGGTGTTTTTCAATGTTGAGGTTGTTGTTGAATTTGTTGGTGTTTTTCAATATTGAGGTTGTTGTTGTTTTTCAATCTTGAGGTTGTTGTTGAATTTGTTGGTGTTTTTCAATGTTGAGGTTGTTGTTGTTTTTCAATGTTGAGGTTGCTGTTGAATTTGTTGGTGTTTTTCAATGTTGAGGTTGTTGTTGAATTTGTTGGTGTTTTTCAATGTTGCGGATGTTGTTGAATTTGTTGGTGTTTTTCAATGTAAAAGTTGTTGTTGTTTTTCAATGTTGAGGTTATTGTTGAATTTGTTGTTGTTTTTCAATGTTGAGGTTGTTGTTGAATTTGATGGTGTTTTTCAATGTCGAGGTTGTTGTTGAATTTGTTGGTGTTTTTCAATGTTGAAGTTGTTGTTGAATTTGTTGGTGTTTTTTATGTTGAGGTTGTTGTTCTTTTTCAATGTTGAGGTTGTTGTTGAATTTGTTGGTGTTTTTAAATGTTGAGGTTGTTGTTGAATTTGCTGGTGTTTTTCGATGTTGAGGTTGTTGTTGTTTTTCAATGTTGAGGTTGTTGTTGAATTTGTTGGTGTTTTTCAATGTTGAGGTTGTTGTTGAATTTCTTGGTGTTTTCATTGTTGAGGTTGTTGTTGAATTTGTTGGTGTTTTTCAATTTCGAGGTTGTTGTTGAATTTGTTGGTGTTTTTCAATGTTGAAGTTGTTGTTGAATTTGTTGGTGTTTTTCAATGTTGAGGTTGTTGTTGTTTTTCAACGTTGAGGTTGTTGTTGAATTTGTTGGTGTTTTTCAGTGTTGAGGTTGTTGTTGTTTTTCAATGCTGAGGTTGTTGTTGAATTTGTTGGTGTTTTTCAATGTTGAGGTTATTGTTGAATTTGTTGGTGTTTTTCAATGTTGAGGTTGTTGTTGTTTTTCAATGTTGAGGTTGTTGTTGAATTTGTTGGTGTTTTTCAATGTTGAGGTTGTTGTTGTTTTTCAATGTTGAGGTTGTTGTTGAATTTGTTGGTGTTTTTCAATGTTGAGGTTGTTGTTGAATTTGTTGGTGTTTTTCAATGTTGAGGTTGTTGTTGTTTTTCAATGTTGAGGTTGTTGTTGAATTTGTTGGTGTTTTTCAATTTCGAGGTTGTTGTTGAATTTGTTGGTGTTTTTCAATGTTGAAGTTGTTGTTGAATTTGTTGGTGTTTTTCAATGTTGAGGTTGTTGTTGTTTTTCAATGTTCAGGTTGTTGAATTGGTTGGTGTTTTTCAATGTTGAGGTTGTTGTTGTTTTTCAATGGTGAGGTTGTTGTTGTTTTTCAATGTTGAGGTTGTTGTTGAATTTGTTGGTGTTTTCATTGTTGAGGTTGTTGTTGAATTTGTTGGTGTTTTTCAATGTTGAGGTTGTTGTTGTTTTTCAATGTTGAGGTTGTTGTTGTATTTGTTGGTGTTTTTCAATGTTGAGGTTGTTGTAGTTTTTCAATGTTGAGGTTGTTGTTGAATTAGTTGGTTTTTTTCAATGTCGAGGTTGTTGTTGAATTTGTTGGTGTTTTTCAATGTTGAAGTTGTTGTTGAATTTGTTGGTGTTTTTCAATGTTGAGGTTGTTGTTGAATTTGTTGGTGCTTTTAAATGATGAGGTTGTTGTTGAATTTGTTGGTGTTTTTCAATGTTGAGGTCGTTGTTGTTTTTCAATGTTGAGGTTGTTGTTGAATTTGTTGGTGTTTTTCAATGTTGAGGTTGTTGTTGTTGTTCAATCTGGAGGTTGTTGTTGAATTTATTGGTGTTTTTCAATGTTGAGGTTGTTGTTGAATTTGTTGGTGTTTTTCAATGTTGAGGTTGTTGTTATTGTTCAATGTGGAGGTTGTTGTTGAATTTGTTGGTGTTTTTCAAAGTTGAGGTTGTTGTTGAATTTGATGGTGTTTTTCAATGTCGTGGTTGTTGTTGAATTTGTTGGTGTTTTTCAATGTTGAAGTTGTTGTTGAATTTGTTGGTGTTTTTTATGTTGAGGTTGTTGTTGAATTTGTTGGTGTTTTTCAATGTTGAAGTTGTTGTTGAATTTGTTGGTGTTTTTCAATGTGGAGGTTGTTGTTGAATTTGTTCGTGTTTTTAAATGTTGAGTTTGTGTTGAATTTGCTGGTGTTTTTCGATGTTGAGGTTGTTGTTGTTTTTCAATGTTCAGGTTGTTGTTGTTTTTCAATGTTGAGGTTGTTGTTGAATTTGTTGGTGTTTTTCAATTTCGAGGTTGTTGTTGAATTTGTTGGTGTTTTTCAATGTTGAAGTTGTTGTTGAATTTGTTGGTGTTTTTCAATGTTGAGGTTGTTGTTGTTTTTCAATGTTCAGGTTGTTGAATTGGTTGGTGTTTTTCAATGTTGAGGTTGTTGTTGTTTTTCAATGTTGAGGTTGTTGTTGTTTTTCAATGTTGAGGTTGTTGTTGAATTTGTTGGTGTTTTCATTGTTGAGGTTGTTGTTGAATTTGTTGGTGTTTTTCAATGTTGAGGTTGTTGTTGTTTTTCAATGTTGAGGTTGTTGTTGTATTTGTTGGTGTTTTTCAATGTTGAGGTTGTTGTAGTTTTTCAATGTTGAGGTTGTTGTTGAATTTGTTGGTGTTTTTCAATGTCGAGGTTGTTGTTGAATTTGTTGGTGTTTTTCAATGTTGAAGTTATTGTTGAATTCGTTGGTGTTTTTCAATGTTGAGGTTGTTGTTGAATTTGTTGGTGCTTTTAAATGTTGAGGTTGTTGTTGAATTTGTTGGTGTTTTTCAATGTTGAGGTCGTTGTTGTTTTTCAATGTTGAGGTTGTTGTTGAATTTGTTGGTGTTTTTCAATGTTGAGGTTGTTGTTGTTGTTCAATCTGGAGGTTGTTGTTGAATTTATTGGTGTTTTTCAATGTTGAGGTTGTTGTTGAATTTGTTGGTGTTTTTCAATGTTGAGGTTGTTGTTATTGTTCAATGTGGAGGTTGTTGTTGAATTTGTTGGTGTTTTTCAATGTTGAGGTTGTTGTTGAATTTGATGGTGTTTTTCAATGTCGAGGTTGTTGTTGAATTTGTTGGTGTTTTTCAATGTTGAAGTTGTTGTTGAATTTGTTGGTGTTTTTTATGTTGAGGTTGTTGTTGAATTTGTTGGTGTTTTTTATGTTGAGGTTGTTTTTGTTTTTCAATGTTGAGGTTGTTGTTGAATTTGTTGGTGTTTTTCAATGTTGAGGTTGTTGTTGTTTTTCAATGTTGAGGCTGTTGTTATTTTTAAATGTTGAGGTTGTTGTTGAATTTGTTGGTGTTTTTCAATGTTGAAGTTGTTGTTGAATTTGTTGGTGTTTTTCAATGTTGAGGTTGTTGTTGTTTTTCAATGTTGAGGTTGTTGTTGAATTTGTTGGTGTTTTTCAATGTTGAGGTTGTTGTTGTTTTTCAATGCTGAGGTTGTTGTTGAATTTGTTGGTGTTTTTCAATGTTGAGGTTGTTGTTGAATTTGTTGGTGTTTTTCAATATTGAGGTTGTTGTTGTTTTTCAATCTTGAGGTTGTTGTTGAATTTGTTGGTGTTTTTCAATGTTGAGGTTGTTGTTGTTTTTCAATGTTGAGGTTGCTGTTGAATTTGTTGGTGTTTTTCAATGTTGAGGTTGTTGTTGAATTTGTTGGTGTTTTTCAATGTTGTGGATGTTGTTGAATTTGTTGGTGTTTTTCAATGTAAAAGTTGTTGTTGTTTTTCAATGTTGAGGTTATTGTTGAATTTGTTGTTGTTTTTCAATGTTGAGGTTGTTGTTGAATTTGATGGTGTTTTTCAATGTCGAGGTTGTTGTTGAATTTGTTGGTGTTTTTCAATGTTGAAGTTGTTGTTGAATTTGTTGGTGTTTTTTATGTTGAGGTTGTTGTTGTTTTTCAATGTTGAGGTTGTTGTTGAATTTGTTGGTGTTTTTAAATGTTGAGGTTGTTGTTGAATTTGCTGGTGTTTTTCGATGTTGAGGTTGTTGTTGTTTTTCAATGTTGAGGTTGTTGTTGAATTTGTTGGTGTTTTTCAATGTTGAGGTTGTTGTTGAATTTCTTGGTGTTTTCATTGTTGAGGTTGTTGTTGAATTTGTTGGTGTTTTTCAATTTCGAGGTTGTTGTTGAATTTGTTGGTGTTTTTCAATGTTGAAGTTGTTGTTGAATTTGTTGGTGTTTTTCAATGTTGAGGTTGTTGTTGTTTTTCAACGTTGAGGTTGTTGTTGAATTTGTTGGTGTTTTTCAATGTTGAGGTTGTTGTTGTTTTTCAATGCTGAGGTTGTTGTTGAATTTGTTGGTGTTTTTCAATGTTGAGGTTATTGTTGAATTTGTTGGTGTTTTTCAATGTTGAGGTTGTTGTTGTTTTTCAATGTTGAGGTTGTTGTTGAATTTGTTGGTGTTTTTCAATGTTGAGGTTGTTGTTGTTTTTCAATGTTGAGGTTGTTGTTGAATTTGTTGGTGTTTTTCAATGTTGAGGTTGTTGTTGAATTTGTTGGTGTTTATCAATGTTGAGGTTGTTGTTGTTTTTCAATGTTGAGGTTGTTGTTGAATTTGTTGGTGTTTTTCAATTTCGAGGTTGTTGTTGAATTTGTTGGTGTTTTTCAATGTTGAAGTTGTTGTTGAATTTGTTGGTGTTTTTCAATGTTGAGGTTGTTGTTGTTTTTCAATGTTCAGGTTGTTGAATTGGTTGGTGTTTTTCAATGTTGAGGTTGTTGTTGTTTTTCAATGTTGAGGTTGTTGTTGAATTTGTTGGTGTTTTCATTGTTGAGGTTGTTGTTGAATTTGTTGGTGTTTTTCAATGTAGAGGTTATTGTTGTTTTTCAATGTTGAGGTTGTTGTTGTATTTGTTGGTGTTTTTCAATGTTGAGGTTGTTGTAGTTTTTCAATGTTGAGGTTGTTGTTGAATTTGTTGGTGTTTTTCAATGTCGAGGTTGTTGTTGAATTTGTTGGTGTTTTTCAATGTTGAAGTTGTTGTTGAATTCGTTGGTGTTTTTCAATGTTGAGGTTGTTGTTGAATTTGTTGGTGCTTTTAAATGTTGAGGTTGTTGTTGAATTTTTTGGTGTTTTTCAATGTTGAGGTCGTTGTTGTTTTTCAATGTTGAGGTTGTTGTTGAATTTGTTGGTGTTTTTCAATGTTGAAGTTGTTGTTGAATTTGTTGGTGTTTTTCAATGTTGAGGTTGTTGTTGTTTTTCAATGCTGAGGTTGTTGTTGAATTTGTTGGTGTTTTTCAATGTTGAGGTTGTTGTTGAATTTGTTGGTGTTTTTCAATGTTGAAGTTGTTGTTGAATTTGTTGGTGTTTTTTATGTTGAGGTTGTTGTTGTTTTTCAATGTTGAGGTTGTTGTTGAATTTGTTGGTGTTTTTAAATGTTGAGGTTGTTGTTGAATTTGCTGGTGTTTTTCGATGTTGAGGTTGTTGTTGAATTTGTTGGTGTTTTTCAATGTTGAGGTTGTTGTTGAATTTGTTGGTGTTTTTCAATGTTGAGGTTGTTGTTGTTTTTCAATGCTGAGGTTGTTGTTGAATTTGTTGGTGTTTTTCAATGTTGAGGTTGTTGTTGAATTTGTTGGTGTTTTTCAATATTGAGGTTGTTGTTGTTTTTCAATCTTGAGGTTGTTGTTGAATTTGTTGGTGTTTTTCAATGTTGAGGTTGTTGTTGTTTTTCAATGTTGAGGTTGCTGTTGAATTTGTTGGTGTTTTTCAATGTTGAGGTTGTTGTTGAATTTGTTGGTGTTTTTCAATGTTGTGGATGTTGTTGAATTTGTTGGTGTTTTTCAATGTAAAAGTTGTTGTTGTTTTTCAATGTTGAGGTTATTGTTGAATTTGTTGTTGTTTTTCAATGTTGAGGTTGTTGTTGAATTTGATGGTGTTTTTCAATGTCGAGGTTGTTGTTGAATTTGTTGGTGTTTTTCAATGTTGAAGTTGTTGTTGAATTTGTTGGTGTTTTTTATGTTGAGGTTGTTGTTGTTTTTCAATGTTGAGGTTGTTGTTGAATTTGTTGGTGTTTTTAAATGTTGAGGTTGTTGTTGAATTTGCTGGTGTTTTTCGATGTTGAGGTTGTTGTTGTTTTTCAATGTTGAGGTTGTTGTTGAATTTGTTGGTGTTTTTCAATGTTGAGGTTGTTGTTGAATTTCTTGGTGTTTTCATTGTTGAGGTTGTTGTTGAATTTGTTGGTGTTTTTCAATTTCGAGGTTGTTGTTGAATTTGTTGGTGTTTTTCAATGTTGAAGTTGTTGTTGAATTTGTTGGTGTTTTTCAATGTTGAGGTTGTTGTTGTTTTTCAACGTTGAGGTTGTTGTTGAATTTGTTGGTGTTTTTCAATGTTGAGGTTGTTGTTGTTTTTCAATGCTGAGGTTGTTGTTGAATTTGTTGGTGTTTTTCAGTGTTGAGGTTATTGTTGAATTTGTTGGTGTTTTTCAATGTTGAGGTTGTTGTTGTTTTTCAATGTTGAGGTTGTTGTTGAATTTGTTGGTGTTTTTCAATGTTGGGGTTGTTGTTGTTTTTCAATGTTGAGGTTGTTGTTGAATTTGTTGGTGTTTTTCAATGTTGAGGTTGTTGTTGAATTTGTTGGTGTTTATCAATGTTGAGGTTGTTGTTGTTTTTCAATGTTGAGGTTGTTGTTGAATTTGTTGGTGTTTTTCAATTTCGAGGTTGTTGTTGAATTTGTTGGTGTTTTTCAATGTTGAAGTTGTTGTTGAATTTGTTGGTGTTTTTCAATGTTGAGGTTGTTGTTGTTTTTCAATGTTCAGGTTGTTGAATTGGTTGGTGTTTTTCAATGTTGAGGTTGTTGTTGTTTTTCAATGTTGAGGTTGTTGTTGAATTTGTTGGTGTTTTCATTGTTGAGGTTGTTGTTGAATTTGTTGGTGTTTTTCAATGTTGAGGTTGTTGTTGTTTTTCAATGTTGAGGTTGTTGTTGTATTTGTTGGTGTTTTTCAATGTTGAGGTTGTTGTAGTTTTTCAATGTTGAGGTTGTTGTTGAATTTGTTGGTGTTTTTCAATGTCGAGGTTGTTGTTGAATTTGTTGGTGTTTTTCAATGTTGAAGTTGTTGTTGAATTCGTTGGTGTTTTTCAATGTTGAGGTTGTTGTTGAATTTGTTGGTGCTTTTAAATGTTGAGGTTGTTGTTGAATTTTTTGGTGTTTTTCAATGTTGAGGTCGTTGTTGTTTTTCAATGTTGAGGTTGTTGTTGAATTTGTTGGTGTTTTTCAATGTTGAGGTTGTTGTTGTTGTTCAATCTGGAGGTTGTTGTTGAATTTATTGGTGTTTTTCAATGTTGAGGTTGTTGTTGAATTTGTTGGTGTTTTACAATGTTGAGGTTGTTGTTATTGTTCAATGTGGAGGTTGCTGTTGAATTTGTTGGTGTTTTTCAATGTTGAGGTTGTTGTTGAATTTGATGGTGTTTTTCAATGTCGAGGTTGTTGTTGAATTTGTTGGTGTTTTTCAATGTTGAAGTTGTTGTTGAATTTGTTGGTGTTTTTTATGTTGAGGTTGTTGTTGAATTTGTTGGTGTTTTTCAATGTTGAAGTTGTTGTTGAATTTGTTGGTGTTTTTCAATGTTGAGGTTGCTGTTGAATTTGTTGGTTTTTTTAAATGTTGAGGTTGTTGTTGAATTTGCTGGTGTTTTTCGATGTTGAGGTTGTTGTTGTTTTTCAATGTTGAGGTTGTTGTTGAATTTGTTGGTGTTTTTCAATGTTGAGGTTGTTGTTGTTTTTCAATGTTGAGGTTGTTGTTGAATTTGTTGGTGTTTTTCAATGTTGAGGTTGTTGTTGTTTTTCAATGTTGAGGTTGTTGTTGAATTTGTTGGTGTTTTTCAATGTTGAGGTTGTTGTTGAATTTGTTGGTGTTTTTCAATGTTGAGGTTGTTGTTGTTTTTCAATGTTGAGGTTGTTGTTGAATTTGTTGGTGTTTTTCAATTTCGAGGTTTTTGTTGAATTTGTTGGTGTTTTTCAATGTTGAAGTTGTTGTTGAATTTGTTGGTGTTTTTCTATGTTGAGGTTGTTGTTGTTTTTCAATGTTCAGGTTGTTGAATTGGTTGGTGTTTTTCAATGTTGAGGTTGTTGTTGTTTTTCAATGTTGAGGTTGTTGTTGTTTTTCAATGTTGAGGTTGTTGTTGAATTTGTTGGTGTTTTCATTGTTGAGTTTGTTGTTGAATTTGTTGGTGTTTTTCAATGTTGAGGTTGTTGTTGTTTTTCAATGTTGAGGTTGTTGTTGTATTTGTTGGTGTTTTTCAATGTTGAGGTTGTTGTAGTTTTTCAATATTGAGGTTGTTGTTGAATTTGTTGGTGTTTTTCAATGTCGAGGTTGTTGTTGAATTTGTTGGTGTTTTTCAATGTTGAAGTTGTTGTTGAATTCGTTGGTGTTTTTCAATGTTGAGGTTGTTGTTCAATTTGTTGGTGCTTTTAAATGTTGAGGTTGTTGTTGAATTTGTTGGTGTTTTTCAATGTTGAGGTCGTTGTTGTTTTTCAATGTTGAGGTTGTTGTTGAATTTGTTGGTGTTTTTCAATGTTGAGGTTGTTGTTATTGTTCCATGTGGAGGTTGTTGTTGAATTTGTTGGTGTTTTTCAATGTTGAGGTTGTTGTTGAATTTGATGGTGTTTTTCAATGTCGAGGTTGTTGTTGAATTTGTTGGTGTTTTTCAATGTTGAAGTTGTTGTTGAATTTGTTGGTGTTTTTTATGTTGAGGTTGTTGTTGAATTTGTTGGTGTTTTTCAATGTTGAAGTTGTTGTTGAATTTGTTGGTGTTTTTCAATGTTGAGGTTGTTGTTGAATTTGTTGGTGTTTTTAAATGTTGAGGTTGTTGTTGAATTTGCTGGTGTTTTTCGATGTTGAGGTTGTTGTTGTTTTTCAATGTTGAGGTTGTTGTTGAATTTGTTGGTGTTTTTCAATGTTGAGGTTGTTGTTGAATTTCTTGGTGTTTTCATTGTTGAGGTTGTTGTTGAATTTGTTGGTGTTTTTCAATGTTGAGGTTGTTGTTGTTTTTCAATGTTGAGGTTGTTGTTGAATTTGTTGGTGTTTTTCAATGTTGAGGTTGTTGTTGTTTTTCAATGCTGAGGTTGTTGTTGAATTTGTTGGTGTTTTTGAATGTTGAGGTTGTTGTTGAATTTCTTGGTGTTTTTCAATGTTGAGGTTGTTGTTGTTTTTCAATGTTGAGGTTGTTGTTGAATTTGATGGTGTTTTTCAATGTTGAGGTTGTTGTTGTTTTTCAGTGTTGAGGTTGTTGTTGAATTTGTTGGTGTTTTTCAATGTTGTGGTTGTTGTTGAATTTGTTGGTGTTTTTAAATGTTGAGGTTTATGTTGAATTTGTTGGTGTTTTTCAATGTTGGGGTTGTTGTTGAATTTGTTGGTGTTTTTCAATGTTGAGGTTGTTGTTGTTTTTCAATGTGGAGGTTGTTGTTGAATTTGTTGGTGTTTTTCAATGTTGAAGTTGTTGTTGAATTTTTGTTGTTTTTCAATGTTGTGGTTGTTGTTGTTTTTCAATGTTCAGGTTGTTGTTGAATTGGTTGGTGCTTTTCAATGTTGAGGTTGTTGTTGTTTTTCAATGTTGAGGTTGTTGTTGTTTTTCAATGTTGAGGTTGTTGTTGAATTTGTTGGTGTTTTTCAATGTTGAGGTTGTTGTTGAATTTGTTGGTGTTTTTCAATGTTGAGGTTGTTGTTGTTTTTCAATGTTGAGGTTGTTGTTGAATTTGTTGGTGTTTTTCAATTTCGAGGTTGTTGTTGAATTTGTTGGTGTTTTTCAATGTTGAAGTTGTTGTTGAATTTGTTGGTGTTTTTCAATGTTGAGGTTGTTGTTGTTTTTCAATGTTCAGGTTGTTGAATTGGTTGGTGTTTTTCAATGTTGAGGTTGTTGTTGTTTTTCAATGTTGAGGTTGTTGTTGTTTTTCAATGTTGAGGTTGTTGTTGAATTTGTTGGTGTTTTCATTGTTGAGGTTGTTGTTGAATTTGTTGGTGTTTTTCAATGTTGAGGTTGTTGTTGTTTTTCAATGTTGAGGTTGTTGTTGTATTTGTTGGTGTTTTTCAATGTTGAGGTTGTTGTAGTTTTTCAATGTTGAGGTTGTTGTTGAATTTGTTGGTGTTTTTCAATGTCGAGGTTGTTGTTGAATTTGTTGGTGTTTTTCAATGTTGAAGTTGTTGTTGAATTCGTTGGTGTTTTTCAATGTTGAGGTTGTTGTTGAATTTGTTGGTGCTTTTAAATGTTGAGGTTGTTGTTGAATTTGTTGGTGTTTTTCAATGTTGAGGTCGTTGTTGTTTTTCAATGTTGAGGTTGTTGTTGAATTTGTTGGTGTTTTTCAATGTTGAGTTTGTTGTTGTTGTTCAATCTGGAGGTTGTTGTTGAATTTATTGGTGTTTTTCAATGTTGAGGTTGTTGTTGAATTTGTTGGTGTTTTTCAATGTTGAGGTTATTGTTATTGTTCAATGTGGAGGTTGTTGTTGAATTTGTTGGTGTTTTTCAATGTTGAGGTTGTTGTTGAATTTGATGGTGTTTTTCAATGTCGAGGTTGTTGTTGAATTTGTTGGTGTTTTTCAATGTTGAAGTTGTTGTTGAATTTGTTGGTATTTTTTATGTTGAGGTTGTTGTTGAATTTGTTGGTGTTTTTCAATGTTGAAGTTGTTGTTGAATTTGTTGGTGTTTTTCAATGTTGAGGTTGTTGTTGAATTTGTTGGTGTTTTTAAATGTTGAGGTTGTTGTTGAATTTGCTGGTGTTTTTCGATGTTGAGGTTGTTGTTGTTTTTCAATGTTGAGGTTGTTGTTGAATTTGTTGGTGTTTTTCAATGTTGAGGTTGTTGTTGAATTTCTTGGTGTTTTCATTGTTGAGGTTGTTGTTGAATTTGTTGGTGTTTTTCAATGTTGAGGTTGTTGTTGTTTTTCAATGTTGAGGTTGTTGTTGAATTTGTTGGTGTTTTTCAATGTTGAGGTTGTTGTTGTTTTTCAATGCTGAGGTTGTTGTTGAATTTGTTGGTGTTTTTGAATGTTGAGGTTGTTGTTGAATTTCTTGGTGTTTGTCAATGTTGAGGTTGTTGTTGTTTTTCAATGTTGAGGTTGTTGTTGAATTTGATGGTGTTTTTCAATGTTGAGGTTGTTGTTGTTTTTCAATGTTGAGGTTGTTGTTGAATTTGTTGGTGTTTTTCAATGTTGTGGTTGTTGTTGAATTTGTTGGCGTTTTTAAATGTTGAGGTTTATGTTGAATTTGTTGGTGTTTTTCAATGTTGGGGTTGTTGTTGAATTTGTTGGTGTTTTTCAATGTTGAGGTTGTTGTTGTTTTTCAATGTTGAGGTTGTTGTTGAATTTGTTGGTGTTTTTCAATGTTGAAGTTGTTGTTGAATTTGTTGGTGTTTTTCAATGTTGAGGTTGTTGTTGTTTTTCAATGTTCAGGTTGTTGTTGAATTGGTTGGTGCTTTTCAATGTTGAGGTTGTTGTTGTTTTTCAATGTTGCGGTTGTTGTTGTTTTTCAATGTTGAGGTTGTTGTTGAATTTCTTGGTGTTTTCAATGTTGAGGTTGTTGTTGAATTTGTTGGTGTTTTTCAATGTTGAGGTTGTTGTTGTTTTTCAATGTTGAGGTTGTTGTTGTATTTGTTGGTGTTTTTCAATTTTGAGGTTGTTGTAGTTTTTCAATGTTGAGGTTGTTGTTGAATTTGTTGGTGTTTTTCAATGTCGAGGTTGTTGTTGAATTTGTTGGTGTTTTTCAATGTTGAAGTTGTTGTTGAATTTGTTGGTGTTTTTCAATGTTGAAGTTGTTGTTGAATTTGTTGGTGTTTTTAAATGTTGAGGTTGTTGTTGAATTTGTTGGTGTTTTTCAATGTTGAGGTTGTTGTTGTTTTTCAATGTTGAGGTTGTTGTTGAATTTGTTGGTGTTTTCCAATGTTGAGGTTGTTGTTGTTGTTCAATGTGGAGGTTGTTGTTGAATTTGTTGGCGTTTTTAAATGTTGAGGTTGTTGTTGAATTTGTTGGTGTTTTTCAATGTTGAGGTTGTTGCTGAATTTGATGGTGCTTTTCAATGTCGAGGTTGTTGTTGAATTTGTTGGTGTTTTTCAATGTTGAAGTTGTTGTTGAATTTGTTGGTGTTTTTTATGTTGAGGTTGTTTTTGTTTTTCAATGTTGAGGTTGTTGTTGAATTTGTTGGTGTTTTTCAATGTTGAGGTTGTTGTTGTTTTTCAATGTTGAGGTTGTTGTTATTTTTAAATGTTGAGGTTGTTGTTGAATTTGTTGGTGTTTTTCAATTTCGAGGTTGTTGTTGAATTTGTTGGTGTTTTTCAATGTTGAAGTTGTTGTTGAATTTGTTGGTGTTTTTCAATGTTGAGGTTGTTGTTGTTTTTCAATGTTGAGGTTGTTGTTGAATTTGTTGGTGTTTTTCAATGTTGAGGTTGTTGTTGTTTTTCAATGCTGAGGTTGTTGTTGAATTTGTTGGTGTTTTTCAATGTTGAGGTTGTTGTTGAATTTGTTGGTGTTTTTCAATATTGAGGTTGTTGTTGTTTTTCAATCTTGAGGTTGTTGTTGAATTTGTTGGTGTTTTTCAATGTTGAGGTTGTTGTTGTTTTTCAATGTTGAGGTTGCTGTTGAATTTGTTGGTGTTTTTCAATGTTGAGGTTGTTGTTGAATTTGTTGGTGTTTTTCAATGTTGCGGATGTTGTTGAATTTGTTGGTGTTTTTCAATGTAAAAGTTGTTGTTGTTTTTCAATGTTGAGGTTATTGTTGAATTTGTTGTTGTTTTTCAATGTTGAGGTTGTTGTTGAATTTGATGGTGTTTTTCAATGTCGAGGTTGTTGTTGAATTTGTTGGTGTTTTTCAATGTTGAAGTTGTTGTTGAATTTGTTGGTGTTTTTTATGTTGAGGTTGTTGTTCTTTTTCAATGTTGAGGTTGTTGTTGAATTTGTTGGTGTTTTTAAATGTTGAGGTTGTTGTTGAATTTGCTGGTGTTTTTCGATGTTGAGGTTGTTGTTGTTTTTCAATGTTGAGGTTGTTGTTGAATTTGTTGGTGTTTTTCAATGTTGAGGTTGTTGTTGAATTTCTTGGTGTTTTCATTGTTGAGGTTGTTGTTGAATTTGTTGGTGTTTTTCAATTTCGAGGTTGTTGTTGAATTTGTTGGTGTTTTTCAATGTTGAAGTTGTTGTTGAATTTGTTGGTGTTTTTCAATGTTGAGGTTGTTGTTGTTTTTCAACGTTGAGGTTGTTGTTGAATTTGTTGGTGTTTTTCAGTGTTGAGGTTGTTGTTGTTTTTCAATGCTGAGGTTGTTGTTGAATTTGTTGGTGTTTTTCAATGTTGAGGTTATTGTTGAATTTGTTGGTGTTTTTCAATGTTGAGGTTGTTGTTGTTTTTCAATGTTGAGGTTGTTGTTGAATTTGTTGGTGTTTTTCAATGTTGAGGTTGTTGTTGTTTTTCAATGTTGAGGTTGTTGTTGAATTTGTTGGTGTTTTTCAATGTTGAGGTTGTTGTTGAATTTGTTGGTGTTTTTCAATGTTGAGGTTGTTGTTGTTTTTCAATGTTGAGGTTGTTGTTGAATTTGTTGGTGTTTTTCAATTTCGAGGTTGTTGTTGAATTTGTTGGTGTTTTTCAATGTTGAAGTTGTTGTTGAATTTGTTGGTGTTTTTCAATGTTGAGGTTGTTGTTGTTTTTCAATGTTCAGGTTGTTGAATTGGTTGGTGTTTTTCAATGTTGAGGTTGTTGTTGTTTTTCAATGGTGAGGTTGTTGTTGTTTTTCAATGTTGAGGTTGTTGTTGAATTTGTTGGTGTTTTCATTGTTGAGGTTGTTGTTGAATTTGTTGGTGTTTTTCAATGTTGAGGTTGTTGTTGTTTTTCAATGTTGAGGTTGTTGTTGTATTTGTTGGTGTTTTTCAATGTTGAGGTTGTTGTAGTTTTTCAATGTTGAGGTTGTTGTTGAATTAGTTGGTTTTTTTCAATGTCGAGGTTGTTGTTGAATTTGTTGGTGTTTTTCAATGTTGAAGTTGTTGTTGAATTTGTTGGTGTTTTTCAATGTTGAGGTTGTTGTTGAATTTGTTGGTGCTTTTAAATGATGAGGTTGTTGTTGAATTTGTTGGTGTTTTTCAATGTTGAGGTCGTTGTTGTTTTTCAATGTTGAGGTTGTTGTTGAATTTGTTGGTGTTTTTCAATGTTGAGGTTGTTGTTGTTGTTCAATCTGGAGGTTGTTGTTGAATTTATTGGTGTTTTTCAATGTTGAGGTTGTTGTTGAATTTGTTGGTGTTTTTCAATGTTGAGGTTGTTGTTATTGTTCAATGTGGAGGTTGTTGTTGAATTTGTTGGTGTTTTTCAAAGTTGAGGTTGTTGTTGAATTTGATGGTGTTTTTCAATGTCGTGGTTGTTGTTGAATTTGTTGGTGTTTTTCAATGTTGAAGTTGTTGTTGAATTTGTTGGTGTTTTTTATGTTGAGGTTGTTGTTGAATTTGTTGGTGTTTTTCAATGTTGAAGTTGTTGTTGAATTTGTTGGTGTTTTTCAATGTGGAGGTTGTTGTTGAATTTGTTCGTGTTTTTAAATGTTGAGTTTGTGTTGAATTTGCTGGTGTTTTTCGATGTTGAGGTTGTTGTTGTTTTTCAATGTTCAGGTTGTTGTTGTTTTTCAATGTTGAGGTTGTTGTTGAATTTGTTGGTGTTTTTCAATTTCGAGGTTGTTGTTGAATTTGTTGGTGTTTTTCAATGTTGAAGTTGTTGTTGAATTTGTTGGTGTTTTTCAATGTTGAGGTTGTTGTTGTTTTTCAATGTTCAGGTTGTTGAATTGGTTGGTGTTTTTCAATGTTGAGGTTGTTGTTGTTTTTCAATGTTGAGGTTGTTGTTGTTTTTCAATGTTGAGGTTGTTGTTGAATTTGTTGGTGTTTTCATTGTTGAGGTTGTTGTTGAATTTGTTGGTGTTTTTCAATGTTGAGGTTGTTGTTGTTTTTCAATGTTGAGGTTGTTGTTGTATTTGTTGGTGTTTTTCAATGTTGAGGTTGTTGTAGTTTTTCAATGTTGAGGTTGTTGTTGAATTTGTTGGTGTTTTTCAATGTCGAGGTTGTTGTTGAATTTGTTGGTGTTTTTCAATGTTGAAGTTGTTGTTGAATTCGTTGGTGTTTTTCAATGTTGAGGTTGTTGTTGAATTTGTTGGTGCTTTTAAATGTTGAGGTTGTTGTTGAATTTGTTGGTGTTTTTCAATGTTGAGGTCGTTGTTGTTTTTCAATGTTGAGGTTGTTGTTGAATTTGTTGGTGTTTTTCAATGTTGAGGTTGTTGTTGTTGTTCAATCTGGAGGTTGTTGTTGAATTTATTGGTGTTTTTCAATGTTGAGGTTGTTGTTGAATTTGTTGGTGTTTTTCAATGTTGAGGTTGTTGTTATTGTTCAATGTGGAGGTTGTTGTTGAATTTGTTGGTGTTTTTCAATGTTGAGGTTGTTGTTGAATTTGATGGTGTTTTTCAATGTCGAGGTTGTTGTTGAATTTGTTGGTGTTTTTCAATGTTGAAGTTGTTGTTGAATTTGTTGGTGTTTTTTATGTTGAGGTTGTTGTTGAATTTGTTGGTGTTTTTCAATGTTGAAGTTGTTGTTGAATTTGTTGGTGTTTTTCAATGTTGAGGTTGTTGTTGAATTTGTTGGTGTTTTTAAATGTTGAGGTTGTTGTTGAATTTGCTGGTGTTTTTCGATGTTGAGGTTGTTGTTGTTTTTCAATGTTGAGGTTGTTGTTGAATTTGTTGGTGTTTTTCAATGTTGAGGTTGTTGTTGAATTTCTTGGTGTTTTCATTGTTGAGGTTGTTGTTGAATTTGTTGGTGTTTTTCAATGTTGAGGTTGTTGTTGTTTTTCAATGTTGAGGTTGTTGTTGAATTTGTTGGTGTTTTTCAATGTTGAGGTTGTTGTTGTTTTTCAATGCTGAGGTTGTTGTTGAATTTGTTGGTGTTTTTGAATGTTGAGGTTGTTGTTGAATTTCTTGGTGTTTTTCAATGTTGAGGTTGTTGTTGTTTTTCAATGTTGAGGTTGTTGTTGAATTTGATGGTGTTTTTCAATGTTGAGGTTGTTGTTGTTTTTCAATGTTGAGGTTGTTGTTGAATTTGTTGGTGTTTTTCAATGTTGTGGTTGTTGTTGAATTTGTTGGCGTTTTTAAATGTTGAGGTTTATGTTGAATTTGTTGGTGTTTTTCAATGTTGGGGTTGTTGTTGAATTTGTTGGTGTTTTTCAATGTTGAGGTTGTTGTTGTTTTTCAATGTTGAGGTTGTTGTTGAATTTGTTGGTGTTTTTCAATGTTGAAGTTGTTGTTGAATTTGTTGGTGTTTTTCAATGTTGAGGTTGTTGTTGTTTTTCAATGTTCAGGTTGTTGTTGAATTGGTTGGTGCTTTTCAATGTTGAGGTTGTTGTTGTTTTTCAATGTTGCGGTTGTTGTTGTTTTTCAATGTTGAGGTTGTTGTTGAATTTCTTGGTGTTTTCAATGTTGAGGTTGTTGTTGAATTTGTTGGTGTTTTTCAATGTTGAGGTTGTTGTTGTTTTTCAATGTTGAGGTTGTTGTTGTATTTGTTGGTGTTTTTCAATTTTGAGGTTGTTGTAGTTTTTCAATGTTGAGGTTGTTGTTGAATTTGTTGGTGTTTTTCAATGTCGAGGTTGTTGTTGAATTTGTTGGTGTTTTTCAATGTTGAAGTTGTTGTTGAATTTGTTGGTGTTTTTCAATGTTGAAGTTGTTGTTGAATTTGTTGGTGTTTTTAAATGTTGAGGTTGTTGTTGAATTTGTTGGTGTTTTTCAATGTTGAGGTTGTTGTTGTTTTTCAATGTTGAGGTTGTTGTTGAATTTGTTGGTGTTTTCCAATGTTGAGGTTGTTGTTGTTGTTCAATGTGGAGGTTGTTGTTGAATTTGTTGGCGTTTTTAAATGTTGAGGTTGTTGTTGAATTTGTTGGTGTTTTTCAATGTTGAGGTTGTTGCTGAATTTGATGGTGCTTTTCAATGTCGAGGTTGTTGTTGAATTTGTTGGTGTTTTTCAATGTTGAGGTTGTTGTTGAATTTGTTGGTGTTTTTCAATGTTGAGGTTGTTGTTGTTTTTCAATGTTGAGGTTGTTGTTATTTTTAAATGTTGAGGTTGTTGTTGAATTTGTTGGTGTTTTTCAATTTCGAGGTTGTTGTTGAATTTGTTGGTGTTTTTCAATGTTGAAGTTGTTGTTGAATTTGTTGGTGTTTTTCAATGTTGAGGTTGTTGTTGTTTTTCAATGTTGAGGTTGTTGTTGAATTTGTTGGTGTTTTTCAATGTTGAGGTTGTTGTTGTTTTTCAATGCTGAGGTTGTTGTTGAATTTGTTGGTGTTTTTCAATGTTGAGGTTGTTGTTGAATTTGTTGGTGTTTTTCAATATTGAGGTTGTTGTTGTTTTTCAATCTTGAGGTTGTTGTTGAATTTGTTGGTGTTTTTCAATGTTGAGGTTGTTGTTGTTTTTCAATGTTGAGGTTGCTGTTGAATTTGTTGGTGTTTTTCAATGTTGAGGTTGTTGTTGAATTTGTTGGTGTTTTTCAATGTTGCGGATGTTGTTGAATTTGTTGGTGTTTTTCAATGTAAAAGTTGTTGTTGTTTTTCAATGTTGAGGTTATTGTTGAATTTGTTGTTGTTTTTCAATGTTGAGGTTGTTGTTGAATTTGATGGTGTTTTTCAATGTCGAGGTTGTTGTTGAATTTGTTGGTGTTTTTCAATGTTGAAGTTGTTGTTGAATTTGTTGTTGTTTTTTATGTTTAGGTTGTTGTTCTTTTTCAATGTTGAGGTTGTTGTTGAATTTGTTGGTGTTTTTAAATGTTGAGGTTGTTGTTGAATTTGCTGGTGTTTTTCGATGTTGAGGTTGTTGTTGTTTTTCAATGTTGAGGTTGTTGTTGAATTTGTTGGTGTTTTTCAATGTTGAGGTTGTTGTTGAATTTCTTGGTGTTTTCATTGTTGAGGTTGTTGTTGAATTTGTTGGTGTTTTTCAATTTCGAGGTTGTTGTTGAATTTGTTGGTGTTTTTCAATGTTGAAGTTGTTGTTGAATTTGTTGGTGTTTTTCAATGTTGAGGTTGTTGTTGTTTTTCAACGTTGAGGTTGTTGTTGAATTTGTTGGTGTTTTTCAGTGTTGAGGTTGTTGTTGTTTTTCAATGCTGAGGTTGTTGTTGAATTTGTTGGTGTTTTTCAATGTTGAGGTTATTGTTGAATTTGTTGGTGTTTTTCAATGTTGAGGTTGTTGTTGTTTTTCAATGTTGAGGTTGTTGTTGAATTTGTTGGTGTTTTTCAATGTTGAGGTTGTTGTTGTTTTTCAATGTTGAGGTTGTTGTTGAATTTGTTGGTGTTTTTCAATGTTGAGGTTGTTGTTGAATTTGTTGGTGTTTTTCAATGTTGAGGTTGTTGTTGTTTTTCAATGTTGAGGTTGTTGTTGAATTTGTTGGTGTTTTTCAATTTCGAGGTTGTTGTTGAATTTGTTGGTGTTTTTCAATGTTGAAGTTGTTGTTGAATTTGTTGGTGTTTTTCAATGTTGAGGTTGTTGTTGTTTTTCAATGTTCAGGTTGTTGAATTGGTTGGTGTTTTTCAATGTTGAGGTTGTTGTTGTTTTTCAATGGTGAGGTTGTTGTTGTTTTTCAATGTTGAGGTTGTTGTTGAATTTGTTGGTGTTTTCATTGTTGAGGTTGTTGTTGAATTTGTTGGTGTTTTTCAATGTTGAGGTTGTTGTTGTTTTTCAATGTTGAGGTTGTTGTTGTATTTGTTGGTGTTTTTCAATGTTGAGGTTGTTGTAGTTTTTCAATGTTGAGGTTGTTGTTGAATTAGTTGGTTTTTTTCAATGTCGAGGTTGTTGTTGAATTTGTTGGTGTTTTTCAATGTTGAAGTTGTTGTTGAATTTGTTGGTGTTTTTCAATGTTGAGGTTGTTGTTGAATTTGTTGGTGCTTTTAAATGTTGAGGTTGTTGTTGAATTTGTTGGTGTTTTTCAATGTTGAGGTCGTTGTTGTTTTTCAATGTTGAGGTTGTTGTTGAATTTGTTGGTGTTTTTCAATGTTGAGGTTGTTGTTGTTGTTCAATCTGGAGGTTGTTGTTGAATTTATTGGTGTTTTTCAATGTTGAGGTTGTTGTTGAATTTGTTGGTGTTTTTCAATGTTGAGGTTGTTGTTATTGTTCAATGTGGAGGTTGTTGTTGAATTTGTTGGTGTTTTTCAATGTTGAGGTTGTTGTTGAATTTGATGGTGTTTTTCAATGTCGAGGTTGTTGTTGAATTTGTTGGTGTTTTTCAATGTTGAAGTTGTTGTTGAATTTGTTGGTGTTTTTTATGTTGAGGTTGTTGTTGAATTTGTTGGTGTTTTTCAATGTTGAAGTTGTTGTTGAATTTGTTGGTGTTTTTCAATGTGGAGGTTGTTGTTGAATTTGTTCGTGTTTTTAAATGTTGAGGTTGTGTTGAATTTGCTGGTGTTTTTCGATGTTGAGGTTGTTGTTGTTTTTCAATGTTCAGGTTGTTGAATTGGTTGGTGTTTTTCAATGTTGAGGTTGTTGTTGTTTTTCAATGGTGAGGTTGTTGTTGAATTTGTTGGTGTTTTTAAATGTTGAGGTTGTGTTGAATTTGCTGGTGTTTTTCGATGTTGAGGTTGTTGTTGTTTTTCAATGTTGAGGTTGTTGTTGAATTTCTTGGTGCTTTCATTGTTGAGGATGTTGTTGAATTTGTTGGTGTTTTTCAATGTTGAGGTTGTTGTTGTTTTTCAATGTTGAGGTTGTTGTTGAATTTGTTGGTGTTTTTCAATGTTGAGGTTGTTGTTGTTTTTCAATGCTGAGGTTGTTGTTGAATTTGTTGGTGTTTTTGAATGTTGAGGTTGTTGAATTTCTTGGTGTTTTTCAATGTTGAGGTTGTTGTTGTTTTTCAATGTTGAGGTTGTTGTTGAAGTTGATGGTGTTTTTCAATGTTGAGGTTGTTGTTGTTTTTCAATGTTGAGGTTGTTGTTGAATTTGTTGGTGTTTTTCAATGTTGTGGTTGTTGTTGAATTTGTTGGCGTTTTTAAATGTTGAGGTTTATGTTGAATTTGTTGGTGTTTTTCAATGTTGGGGTTGTTGTTGAATTTGTTGGTGTTTTTCAATGTTGAGGTTGTTGTTGTTTTTCAATGTTGAGGTTGTTGTTGAATTTGTTGGTGTTTTTCAATGTTGAAGTTGTTGTTGAATTTGTTGGTGTTTTTCAATGTTGAGGTTGTTGTTGTTCTTCAATGTTCAGGTTGTTGTTGAATTGGTTGGTGCTTTTCAATGTTGAGGTTGTTGTTGTTTTTCAATGTTGAGGTTGTTGTTGTTTTTCAATGTTGAGGTTGTTGTTGAATTTCTTGGCGTTTTCAATGTTGAGGTTGTTGTTGAATTTGTTGGTGTTTTTCAATGTTGAGTTTGTTGTTGTTTTTCAATGTTGAGGTTGTTGTTGTATTTGTTGGTGTTTTTCAATTTTGAGGTTGTTGTAGTTTTTCAATGTTGAGGTTGTTGTTGAATTTGTTGGTGTTTTTCAATGTCGAGCTTGTTGTTGAATTTGTTGGTGTTTTTCAATGTTGAAGTTGTTGTTGAATTTGTTGGTGTTTTTCAATGTTGAGGTTGTTGTTGAATTTGTTGGTGTTTTTAAATGTTGAGGTTGTTGTTGAATTTGTTGGTGTTTTTCAATGTTGAGGTTGTTGTTGAATTTCTTGGTGTTTTCATTGTTGAGGTTGTTGTTGAATTTGTTGGTGTTTTTCAATTTCGAGGTTGTTGTTGAATTTGTTGGTGTTTTTCAATGTTGAAGTTGTTGTTGAATTTGTTGGTGTTTTTCAATGTTGAGGTTGTTGTTGTTTTTCAACGTTGAGGTTGTTGTTGAATTTGTTGGTGTTTTTCAATGTTGAGGTTGTTGTTGTTTTTCAATGCTGAGGTTGTTGTTGAATTTGTTGGTGTTTTTCAATGTTGAGGTTATTGTTGAATTTGTTGGTGTTTTTCAATGTTGAGGTTGTTGTTGTTTTTCAACGTTGAGGTTGTTGTTGAATTTGTTGGTGTTTTTCAATGTTGAGGTTGTTGTTGTTTTTCAATGTTGAGGTTGTTGTTGAATTTGTTGGTGTTTTTCAATGTTGAGGTTGTTGTTGAATTTGTTGGTGTTTTCAATGTTGAGGTTGTTGTTGTTTTTCAATGTTGAGGTTGTTGTTGAATTTGTTGGTGTTTTTCAATTTCGAGGTTGTTGTTGAATTTGTTGGTGTTTTTCAATGTTGAAGTTGTTGTTGAATTTGTTGGTTTTTTTCAATGTTGAGGTTGTTGTTGTTTTTCAATGTTCAGGTTGTTGAATTGGTTGGTGTTTTTCAATGTTGAGGTTGTTGTTGTTTTTCAATGTTGAGGTTGTTGTTGTTTTTCAATGTTGAGGTTGTTGTTGAATTTGTTGGTGTTTTCATTGTTGAGGTTGTTGTTGAATTTGTTGGTGTTTTTCAATGTTGAGGTTGTTGTTGTTTTTCAATGTTGAGGTTGTTGTTGTATTTGTTGGTGTTTTTCAATGTTGAGGTTGTTGTAGTTTTTCAATTTTGAGGTTGTTGTTGAATTTGTTGGTGTTTTTCAATGTCGAGGTTGTTGTTGAATTTGTTGGTGTTTTTCAATGTTGAAGTTGTTGTTGAATTCGTTGGTGTTTTTCAATGTTGAGGTTGTTGTTGAATTTGTTGGTGCTTTTAAATGTTGAGGTTGTTGTTGAATTTGTTGGTGTTTTTCAATGTTGAGGTCGTTGTTGTTTTTCAATGTTGAGGTTGTTGTTGAATTTGTTGGTGTTTTTCAATGTTGAGGTTGTTGTTGTAGTTCAATCTGGAGGTTGTTGTTGAATTTATTGGTGTTTTTCAATGTTGAGGTTCTTGTTGAATTTGTTGGTGTTTTTCAATGTTGAGGTTGTTGTTATTGTTCATTGTGGAGGTTGTTGTTGAATTTGTTGGTGTTTTTCAATGTTGAGGTTGATGTTGAATTTGATGGTGTTTTTCAATGTCGAGGGTGTTGTTGAATTTGTTGGTGTTTTTCAATGTTGAAGTTGTTGTTGAATTTGTTGGTGTTTTTTATGTTGAGGTTGTTGTTGAATTTGTTGGTGTTTTTCAATGTTGAAGTTGTTGTTGAATTTGTTGGTGTTTTTCAATGTTGAGGTTGTTGTTGAATTTGTTGGTGTTTTTAAATGTTGAGGTTGTTGTTGAATTTGCTGGTGTTTTTCGATGTTGAGGTTGTTGTTGTTTTTCAATGTTGAGGTTGTTGTTGAATTTGTTGGTGTTTTTCAATGTTGAGGTTGTTGTTGAATTTCTTGGTGTTTTCATTGTTGAGGTTGTTGTTGAATTTGTTGGTGTTTTTCAATGTTGAGGTTGTTGTTGTTTTTCAATGTTGAGGTTGTTGTTGAATTTGTTGGTGTTTTTCAATGTTGAGGTTGTTGTTGTTTTTCAATGCTGAGGTTGTTGTTGAATTTGTTGGTGTTTTTGAATGTTGAGGTTGTTGTTGAATTTCTTGGTGTTTTTCAATGTTGAGGTTGTTGTTGTTTTTCAATGTTGAGGTTGTTGTTGAATTTGATGGTGTTTTTCAATGTTGAGGTTGTTGTTGTTTTTCAATGTTGAGGTTGTTGTTGAATTTGTTGGTGTTTTTCATTGTTGTGGTTGTTGTTGAATTTGTTGGCGTTTTAAAATGTTGAGGTTTATGTTGAATTTGTTGGTGTTTTTCAATGTTGGGGTTGTTGTTGAATTTGTTGGTGTTTTTCAATGTTGAGGTTGTTGTTGTTTTTCAATGTTGAGGTTGTTGTTGAATTTGTTGGTGTTTTTCAATGTTGAAGTTGTTGTTGAATTTGTTGGTGTTTTTCAATGTTGAGGTTGTTGTTGTTTTTCAATGTTCAGGTTGTTGTTGAATTGGTTGGTGCTTTTCAATGTTGAGGTTGTTGTTGTTTTTCAATGTTGAGGTTGTTGTTGTTTTTCAATGTTGAGGTTGTTGTTGAATTTCTTGGTGTTTTCAATGTTGAGGTTGTTGTTGAATTTGTTGGTGTTTTTCAATGTTGAGGTTGTTGTTGTTTTTCAATGTTGAGGTTGTTGTTGTATTTGTTGGTGTTTTTCAATTTTGAGGTTGTTGTAGTTTTTCAATGTTGAGGTTGTTGTTGAATTTGTTGGTGTTTTTCAATGTCGAGGTTGTTGTTGAATTTGTTGGTGTTTTTCAATGTTGAAGTTGTTGTTGAATTTGTTGGTGTTTTTCAATGTTGAGGTTGTTGTTGAATTTGTTGGTGTTTTTAAATGTTGAGGTTGTTGTTGAATTTGTTGGTGTTTTTCAATGTTGAGGTTGTTGTTGTTTTTCAATGTTGAGGTTGTTGTTGAATTTGTTGGTGTTTTCCAATGTTGAGGTTTTTGTTGTTGTTCAATGTGGAGGTTGTTGTTGAATTTGTTGGCGTTTTTAAATGTTGAGGTTGTTGTTGAATTTGTTGGTGTTTTTCAATGTTGAGGTTGTTGCTGAATTTGATGGTGCTTTTCAATGTCGAGGTTGTTGTTGAATTTGTTGGTGTTTTTCAATGTTGAAGTTGTTGTTGAATTTGTTGGTGTTTTTTATGTTGAGGTTGTTTTTGTTTTTCAATGTTGAGGTTGTTGTTGAATTTGTTGGTGTTTTTCAATGTTGAGGTTGTTGTTGTTTTTCAATGTTCAGGTTGTTGTTATTTTTAAATGTTGAGGTTGTTGTTGAATTTGTTGGTGTTTTTCAATTTCGAGGTTGTTGTAGAATTTGTTGCTGTTTTTCAATGTTGAAGTTGTTGTTGAATTTGTTGGTGTTTTTCAATGTTGAGGTTGTTGTTGTTTTTCAATGTTGAGGTTGTTGTTGAATTTGTTGGTGTTTTTCAATGTTGAGGTTGTTGTTGCTTTTCAATGCTGAGGTTGTTGTTGAATTTGTTGGTGTTTTTCAACGTTGAGGTTGTTGTTGAATTTGTTGGTGTTTTTCAATATTGAGGTTGTTGTTGTTTTTCAATCTTGAGGTTGTTGTTGAATTTGTTGGTGTTTTTCAATGTTGAGGTTGTTGTTGTTTTTCAATGTTGAGGTTGCTGTTGAATTTGTTGGTGTTTTTCAATGTTGAGGTTGTTGTTGAATTTGTTGGTGTTTTTCAATGTTGTGGATGTTGTTGAATTTGTTGGTGTTTTTCAATGTAAAAGTTGTTGTTGTTTTTCAATGTTGAGGTTATTGTTGAATTTGTTGTTGTTTTTCAATGTTGAGGTTGTTGTTGAATTTGATGGTGTTCTTCAATGTCGAGGTTGTTGTTGAATTTGTTGGTGTTTTTCAATGTTGAAGTTGTTGTTGAATTTGTTGGTGTTTTTTATGTTGAGGTTGTTGTTGTTTTTCAATGTTGAGGTTGTTGTTGAATTTGTTGGTGTTTTTAAATGTTGAGGTTGTTGTTGAATTTGCTGGTGTTTTTCGATGTTGAGGTTGTTGTTGTTTTTCAATGTTGAGGTTGTTGTTGAATTTGTTGGTGTTTTTCAATGTTGAGGTTGTTGTTGAATTTCTTGGTGTTTTCATTGTTGAGGTTGTTGTTGAATTTGTTGGTGTTTTTCAATTTCGAGGTTGTTGTTGAATTTGTTGGTGTTTTTCAATGTTGAAGTTGTTGTTGAATTTGTTGGTGTTTTTCAATGTTGAGGTTGTTGTTGTTTTTCAACGTTGAGGTTGTTGTTGAATTTGTGGGTGTTTTTCAATGTTGAGGTTGTTGTTGTTTTTCAATGCTGAGGTTGTTGTTGAATTTGTTGGTGTTTTTCAATGTTGAGGTTATTGTTGAATTTGTTGGTGTTTTTCAATGTTGAGGTTGTTGTTGTTTTTCAATGTTGAGGTTGTTGTTGAATTTGTTGGTGTTTTTCAATGTTGAGGTTGTTGTTGTTTTTCAATGTTGAGGTTGTTGTTGAATTTGTTGGTGTTTTTCAATGTTGAGGTTGTTGTTGAATTTGTTGGTGTTTTTCAATGTTGAGGTTGTTGTTGTTTTTCAATGTTGAGGTTGTTGTTGAATTTGTTGGTGTTTTTCAATTTCGAGGTTGTTGTTGAATTTGTTGGTGTTTTTCAATGTTGAAGTTGTTGTTGAATTTGTTGGTGTTTTTCAATGTTGAGGTTGTTGTTGTTTTTCAATGTTCAGGTTGTTGAATTGGTTGGTGTTTTTCAATGTTGAGGTTGTTGTTGTTTTTCAATGTTGAGGTTGTTGTTGTTTTTCAATGTTGAGGTTGTTGTTGAATTTGTTGGTGTTTTCATTGTTGAGGTTGTTGTTGAATTTGTTGGTGTTTTTCAATGTTGAGGTTGTTGTTGTTTTTCAATGTTGAGGTTGTTGTTGCATTTGTTGGTGTTTTTCTATGTTGAGGTTGTTGTAGTTTTTCAATGTTGAGGTTGTTGTTGAATTTGTTGGTGTTTTTCAATGTCGAGGTTGTTGTTGAATTTGTTGGTGTTTTTCAATGTTGAAGTTGTTGTTGAATTCGTTGGTGTTTTTGAATGTTGAGGTTGTTGTTGAATTTGTTGGTGCTTTTAAATGTTGAGGTTGTTGTTGAATTTGTTGGTGTTTTTCAATGTTGAGGTCGTTGTTGTTTTTCAATGTTGAGGTTGTTGTTGAATTTGTTGGTGTTTTTCAATGTTGAGGTTGTTGTTGTTGTTCAATCTGGAGGTTGTTGTTGAATTTATTGGTGTTTTTCAATGTTGAGGTTGTTGTTGAATTTGTTGGTGTTTTTCAATGTTGAGGTTGTTGTTATTGTTCAATGTGGAGGTTGTTGTTGAATTTGTTGGTGTTTTTCAATGTTGAGGTTGTTGTTGAATTTGATGGTGTTTTTCAATGTCGAGGTTGTTGTTGAATTTGTTGGTGTTTTTCAATGTTGAAGTTGTTGTTGAATTTGTTGGTGTTTTTTATGTTGAGGTTGTTGTTGAATTTGTTGGTGTTTTTCAATGTTGAAGTTCTTGTTGAATTTGTTGGTGTTTTTCAATGTTGAGGTTGTTGTTGAATTTGTTGGTGTTTTTAAATGTTGAGGTTGTTGTTGAATTTGCTGGTGTTTTTCGATGTTGAGGTTGTTGTTGTTTTTCAATGTTGAGGTTGTTGTTGAATTTGTTGGTGTTTTTCAATGTTGAGGTTGTTGTTGAATTTCTTGGTGTTTTCATTGTTGAGGTTGTTGTTGAATTTGTTGGTGTTTTTCAATGTTGAGGTTGTTGTTTTTTTTCAATGTTGAGGTTGTTGTTGAATTTGCTGGTGTTTTTCAATGTTGAGGTTGTTGTTGTTTTTCAATGCTGAGGTTGTTGTTGAAGTTGTTGGTGTTTTTGAATGTTGAGGTTGTTGAATTTCTTGGTGTTTTTCAATGTTGAGGTTGTTGTTGTTTTTCAATGTTGAGGTTGTTGTTGAATTTGATGGTATTTTTCAATGTTGAAGTTGTTGTTGAATTTGTTGGTGTTTTTCAATGTTGAGGTTGTTGTTGAATTTGTTGGTGTTTTTAAATGTTGAGGTTGTTGTTGAATTTGCTGGTGTTTTTCGATGTTGAGGTTGTTGTTGTTTTTCAATGTTGAGGTTGTTGTTGAATTTGTTGGTGTTTTTCAATGTTGAGGTTGTTGTTGAATTTCTTGGTGTTTTCATTGTTGAGGTTGTTGTTGAATTTGTTGGTGTTTTTCAATGTTGAGGTTGTGGTTGTTTTTCAATGTTGAGGTTGTTGTTGAATTTGTTGGTGTTTTTCAATGTTGAGGTTGTTGTTGTTTTTCAATGCTGAGGTTGTTGTTGAATTTGTTGGTGTTTTTGAATGTTGAGGTTGTTGTTGAATTTCTTGGTGTTTTTCAATGTTGAGGTTGTTGTTGTTTTTCAATGTTGAGGTTGTTGTTGTTTTTCAATGTTGAGGTTGTTGTTGAATTTGTTGGTGTTTTAAAATGTTGAGGTTTATGTTGAATTTGTTGTTGTTTTTCAATGTTGAGGTTGTTGTTGAATTTGTTGGTGTTTTTCAATGTTGAGGTTGTTGTTGCTTTTCAATGCTGAGGTTGTTGTTGAATTTGTTGGTGTTTTTCAACGTTGAGGTTGTTGTTGAATTTGTTGGTGTTTTTCAATATTGAGGTTGTTGTTGTTTTTCAATCTTGAGGTTGTTGTTGAATTTGTTGGTGTTTTTCAATGTTGAGGTTGTTGTTGTTTTTCAATGTTGAGGTTGCTGTTGAATTTGTTGGTGTTTTTCAATGTTGAGGTTGTTGTTGAATTTGTTGGTGTTTTTCAATGTTGTGGATGTTGTTGAATTTGTTGGTGTTTTTCAATGTAAAAGTTGTTGTTGTTTTTCAATGTTGAGGTTATTGTTGAATTTGTTGTTGTTTTTCAATGTTGAGGTTGTTGTTGAATTTGATGGTGTTCTTCAATGTCGAGGTTGTTGTTGAATTTGTTGGTGTTTTTCAATGTTGAAGTTGTTGTTGAATTTGTTGGTGTTTTTTATGTTGAGGTTGTTGTTGTTTTTCAATGTTGAGGTTGTTGTTGAATTTGTTGGTGTTTTTAAATGTTGAGGTTGTTGTTGAATTTGCTGGTGTTTTTCGATGTTGAGGTTGTTGTTGTTTTTCAATGTTGAGGTTGTTGTTGAATTTGTTGGTGTTTTTCAATGTTGAGGTTGTTGTTGAATTTCTTGGTGTTTTCATTGTTGAGGTTGTTGTTGAATTTGTTGGTGTTTTTCAATTTCGAGGTTGTTGTTGAATTTGTTGGTGTTTTTCAATGTTGAAGTTGTTGTTGAATTTGTTGGTGTTTTTCAATGTTGAGGTTGTTGTTGTTTTTCAACGTTGAGGTTGTTGTTGAATTTGTGGGTGTTTTTCAATGTTGAGGTTGTTGTTGTTTTTCAATGCTGAGGTTGTTGTTGAATTTGTTGGTGTTTTTCAATGTTGAGGTTATTGTTGAATTTGTTGGTGTTTTTCAATGTTGAGGTTGTTGTTGTTTTTCAATGTTGAGGTTGTTGTTGAATTTGTTGGTGTTTTTCAATGTTGAGGTTGTTGTTGTTTTTCAATGTTGAGGTTGTTGTTGAATTTGTTGGTGTTTTTCAATGTTGAGGTTGTTGTTGAATTTGTTGGTGTTTTTCAATGTTGAGGTTGTTGTTGTTTTTCAATGTTGAGGTTGTTGTTGAATTTGTTGGTGTTTTTCAATTTCGAGGTTGTTGTTGAATTTGTTGGTGTTTTTCAATGTTGAAGTTGTTGTTGAATTTGTTGGTGTTTTTCAATGTTGAGGTTGTTGTTGTTTTTCAATGTTCAGGTTGTTGAATTGGTTGGTGTTTTTCAATGTTGAGGTTGTTGTTGTTTTTCAATGTTGAGGTTGTTGTTGTTTTTCAATGTTGAGGTTGTTGTTGAATTTGTTGGTGTTTTCATTGTTGAGGTTGTAGTTGAATTTGTTGGTGTTTTTCAATGTTGAGGTTGTTGTTGTTTTTCAATGTTGAGGTTGTTGTTGTATTTGTTGGTGTTTTTCAATGTTGAGGTTGTTGTAGTTTTTCAATGTTGAGGTTGTTGTTGAATTTGTTGGTGTTTTTCAATGTCGAGGTTGTTGTTGAATTTCTTGGTGTTTTTCAATGTTGAAGTTGTTGTTGAATTCGTTGGTGTGTTTGAATGTTGAGGTTGTTGTTGAATTTGTTGGTGCTTTTAAATGTTGAGGTTGTTGTTGAATTTGTTGGTGTTTTTCAATGTTGAGGTCGTTGTTGTTTTTCAATGTTGAGGTTGTTGTTGAATTTGTTGGTGTTTTTCAATGTTGAGGTTGTTGTTGTTGTTCAATCTGGAGGTTGTTGTTGAATTTATTGGTGTTTTTCAATGTTGAGGTTGTTGTTGAATTTGTTGGTGTTTTTCAATGTTGAGGTTGTTGTTATTGTTCAATGTGGAGGTTGTTGTTCAATTTGTTGGTGTTTTTCAATGTTGAGGTTGTTGTTGAATTTGATGGTGTTTTTCAATGTCGAGGTTGTTGTTGAATTTGTTGGTGTTTTTCAATGTTGAAGTTGTTGTTGAATTTGTTGGTGTTTTTTATGTTGAGGTTGTTGTTGAATTTGTTGGTGTTTTTCAATGTTGAAGTTCTTGTTGAATTTGTTGGTGTTTTTCAATGTTGAGGTTGTTGTTGAATTTGTTGGTGTTTTTAAATGTTGAGGTTGTTGTTGAATTTGCTGGTGTTTTTCGATGTTGAGGTTGTTGTTGTTTTTCAATGTTGAGGTTGTTGTTGAATTTGTTGGTGTTTTTCAATGTTGAGGTTGTTGTTGAATTTCTTGGTGTTTTCATTGTTGAGGTTGTTGTTGAATTTGTTGGTGTTTTTCAATGTTGAGGTTGTTGTTTTTTTTCAATGTTGAGGTTGTTGTTGAATTTGCTGGTGTTTTTCAATGTTGAGGTTGTTGTTGTTTTTCAATGCTGAGGTTGTTGTTGAAGTTGTTGGTGTTTTTGAATGTTGAGGTTGTTGAATTTCTTGGTGTTTTTCAATGTTGAGGTTGTTGTTGTTTTTCAATGTTGAGGTTGTTGTTGAATTTGATGGTGTTTTTCAATGTTGAAGTTGTTGTTGAATTTGTTGGTGTTTTTCAATGTTGAGGTTGTTGTTGAATTTGTTGGTGTTTTTAAATGTTGAGGTTGTTGTTGAATTTGCTGGTGTTTTTCGATGTTGAGGTTGTTGTTGTTTTTCAATGTTGAGGTTGTTGTTGAATTTGTTGGTGTTTTTCAATGTTGAGGTTGTTGTTGAATTTCTTGGTGTTTTCATTGTTGAGGTTGTTGTTGAATTTGTTGGTGTTTTTCAATGTTGAGGTTGTTGTTGTTTTTCAATGTTGAGGTTGTTGTTGAATTTGTTGGTGTTTTTCAATGTTGAGGTTGTTGTTGTTTTTCAATGCTGAGGTTGTTGTTGAATTTGTTGGTGTTTTTGAATGTTGAGGTTGTTGTTGAATTTCTTGGTGTTTTTCAATGTTGAGGTTGTTGTTGTTTTTCAATGTTGAGGTTGTTGTTGTTTTTCAATGTTGAGGTTGTTGTTGAATTTGTTGGTGTTTTAAAATGTTGAGGTTTATGTTGAATTTGTTGGTGTTTTTCAATGTTGGGGTTGTTGTTGAATTTGTTGGTGTTTTTCAATGTTGAGGTTGTTGTTGTTTTTCAATGTTGAGGTTGTTGTTGAATTTGTTGGTGTTTTTCAATGTTGAAGTTGTTGTTGAATTTGTTGGTGTTTTTCAATGTTGAGGTTGTTGTTGTTTTTCAATGTTCAGGTTGTTGTTGAATTGGTTGGTGCTTTTCAATGTTGAGGTTGTTGTTGTTTTTCAATGTTGAGGTTGTTGTTGTTTTTCAATGTTGAGGTTGTTGTTGAATTTCTTGGTGTTTTCAATGTTGAGGTTGTTGTTGAATTTGTTGGTGTTTTTCAATGTTGAGGTTGTTGTTGTTTTTCAATGTTGAGGTTGTTGTTGTATTTGTTGGTGTTTTTCAATTTTGAGGTTGTTGTAGTTTTTCAATGTTGAGGTTGTTGTTGAATTTGTTGGTGTTTTTCAATGTCGAGGTTGTTGTTGAATTTGTTGGTGTTTTTCAATGTTGAAGTTGTTGTTGAATTTGTTGGTGTTTTTCAATGTTGAGGTTGTTGTTGAATTTGTTGGTGTTTTTAAATGTTGAGGTTGTTGTTGAATTTGTTGGTGTTTTTCAATGTTGAGGTTGTTGTTGTTTTTCAATGTTGAGGTTGTTGTTGAATTTGTTGGTGTTTTCCAATGTTGAGGTTGTTGTTGTTGTTCAATGTGGAGGTTGTTGTTGAATTTGTTGGCGTTTTTAAATGTTGAGGTTGTTGTTGAATTTGTTGGTGTTTTTCAATGTTGAGGTTGTTGCTGAATTTGATGGTGCTTTTCAATGTCGAGGTTGTTGTTGAATTTGTTGGTGTTTTTCAATGTTGAAGTTGTTGTTGAATTTGTTGGTGTTTTTTATGTTGAGGTTGTTTTTGTTTTTCAATGTTGAGGTTGTTGTTGAATTTGTTGGTGTTTTTCAATGTTGAGTTTGTTGTTGTTTTTCAATGTTGAGGTTGTTGTTATTTTTAAATGTTGAGGTTGTTGTTGAATTTGTTGGTGTTGTTCAATTTCGAGGTTGTTGTAGAATTTGTTGCTGTTTTTCAATGTTGAAGTTGTTGTTGAATTTGTTGGTGTTTTTCAATGTTGAGGTTGTTGTTGTTTTTCAATGTTGAGGTTGTTGTTGAATTTGTTGGTGTTTTTCAATGTTGAGGTTGTTGTTGCTTTTCAATGCTGAGGTTGTTGTTGAATTTGTTGGTGTTTTTCAATGTTGAGGTTGTTGTTGAATTTGTTGGTGTTTTTCAATATTGAGGTTGTTGTTGTTTTTCAATCTTGAGGTTGTTGTTGAATTTGTTGGTGTTTTTCAATGTTGAGGTTGTTGTTGTTTTTCAATGTTGAGGTTGCTGTTGAATTTGTTGGTGTTTTTCAATGTTGAGGTTGTTGTTGAATTTGTTGGTGTTTTTCAATGTTGTGGATGTTGTTGAATTTGTTGGTGTTTTTCAATGTAAAAGTTGTTGTTGTTTTTCAATGTTGAGGTTATTGTTGAATTTGTTGTTGTTTTTCAATGTTGAGGTTGTTGTTGAATTTGATGGTGTTCTTCAATGTCGAGGTTGTTGTTGAATTTGTTGGTGTTTTTCAATGTTGAAGTTGTTGTTGAATTTGTTGGTGTTTTTTATGTTGAGGTTGTTGTTGTTTTTCAATGTTGAGGTTGTTGTTGAATTTGTTGGTGTTTTTAAATGTTGAGGTTGTTGTTGAATTTGCTGGTGTTTTTCGATGTTGAGGTTGTTGTTGTTTTTCAATGTTGAGGTTGTTGTTGAATTTGTTGGTGTTTTTCAATGTTGAGGTTGTTGTTGAATTTCCTGGTGTTTTCATTGTTGAGGTTGTTGTTGAATTTGTTGGTGTTTTTCAATTTCGAGGTTGTTGTTGAATTTGTTGGTGTTTTTCAATGTTGAAGTTGTTGTTGAATTTGTTGGTGTTTTTCAATGTTGAGGTTGTTGTTGTTTTTCAACGTTGAGGTTGTTGTTGAATTTGTGGGTGTTTTTCAATGTTGAGGTTGTTGTTGTTTTTCAATGCTGAGGTTGTTGTTGAATTTGTTGGTGTTTTTCAATGTTGAGGTTATTGTTGAATTTGTTGGTGTTTTTCAATGTTGAGGTTGTTGTTGTTTTTCAATGTTGAGGTTGTTGTTGAATTTGTTGGTGTTTTTCAATGTTGAGGTTGTTGTTGTTTTTCAATGTTGAGGTTGTTGTTGAATTTGTTGGTGTTTTTCAATGTTGAGGTTGTTGTTGAATTTGTTGGTGTTTTTCAATGTTGAGGTTGTTGTTGTTTTTCAATGTTGAGGTTGTTGTTGAATTTGTTGGTGTTTTTCAATTTCGAGGTTGTTGTTGAATTTGTTGGTGTTTTTCAATGTTGAAGTTGTTGTTGAATTTGTTGGTGTTTTTCAATGTTGAGGTTGTTGTTGTTTTTCAATGTTCAGGTTGTTGAATTGGTTGGTGTTTTTCAATGTTGAGGTTGTTGTTGTTTTTCAATGTTGAGGTTGTTGTTGTTTTTCAATGTTGAGGTTGTTGTTGAATTTGTTGGTGTTTTCATTGTTGAGGTTGTTGTTGAATTTGTTGGTGTTTTTCAATGTTGAGGTTGTTGTTGTTTTTCAATGTTGAGGTTGTTGTTGTATTTGTTGGTGTTTTTCAATGTTGAGGTTGTTGTAGTTTTTCAATGTTGAGGTTGTTGTTGAATTTGTTGGTGTTTTTCAATGTCGAGGTTGTTGTTGAATTTGTTGGTGTTTTTCAATGTTGAAGTTGTTGTTGAATTCGTTGGTGTTTTTCAATGTTGAGGTTGTTGTTGAATTTGTTGGTGCTTTTAAATGTTGAGGTTGTTGTTGAATTTGTTGGTGTTTTTCAATGTTGAGGTCGTTGTTGTTTTTCAATGTTGAGGTTGTTGTTGAATTTGTTGGTGTTTTTCAATGTTGAGGTTGTTGTTGTTGTTCAATCTGGAGGTTGTTGTTGAATTTATTGGTGTTTTTCAATGTTGAGGTTGTTGTTGAATTTGTTGGTGTTTTTCAATGTTGAGGTTGTTGTTATTGTTCAATGTGGAGGTTGTTGTTGAATTTGTTGGTGTTTTTCAATGTTGAGGTTGTTGTTGAATTTGATGGTGTTTTTCAATGTCGAGGTTGTTGTTGAATTTGTTGGTGTTTTTCAATGTTGAAGTTGTTGTTGAATTTGTTGGTGTTTTTTATGTTGAGGTTGTTGTTGAATTTGTTGGTGTTTTTCAATGTTGAAGTTGTTGTTGAATTTGTTGGTGTTTTTCAATGTTGAGGTTGTTGTTGAATTTGTTGGTGTTTTTAAATGTTGAGGTTGTTGTTGAATTTGCTGGTGTTTTTCGATGTTGAGGTTGTTGTTGTTTTTCAATGTTGAGGTTGTTGTTGAATTTGTTGGTGTTTTTCAATGTTGAGGTTGTTGTTGAATTTCTTGGTGTTTTCATTGTTGAGGTTGTTGTTGAATTTGTTGGTGTTTTTCAATGTTGAGGTTGTTGTTGTTTTTCAATGTTGAGGTTGTTGTTGAATTTGTTGGTGTTTTTCAATGTTGAGGTTGTTGTTGTTTTTCAATGCTGAGGTTGTTGTTGAATTTCTTGGTGTTTTTGAATGTTGAGGTTGTTGAATTTCTTGGTGTTTTTCAATGTTGAGGTTGTTGTTGTTTTTCAATGTTGAGGTTGTTGTTGAATTTGATGGTGTTTTTCAATGTTGAGGTTGTTGTTGTTTTTCAATGTTGAGGTTGTTGTTGAATTTGTTGGTGTTTTTCAATGTTGTGGTTGTTGTTGAATTTGTTGGCGTTTTTAAATGTTGAGGTTTATGTTGAATTTGTTGCTGTTTTTCAATGTTGGGGTTGTTGTTGAATTTGTTGGTGTTTTTCAATGTTGAGGTTGTTGTTGTTTTTCAATGTTGAGGTTGTTGTTGAATTTGTTGGTGTTTTTCAATGTTGAAGTTGTTGTTGAATTTGTTGGTGTTTTTCAATGTTGAGGTTGTTGTTGTTTTTCAATGTTCAGGTTGTTGTTGAATTGGTTGGTGCTTTTCAATGTTGAGGTTGTTGTTGTTTTTCAATGTTGAGGTTGTTGTTGTTTTTCAATGTTGAGGTTGTTGTTGAATTTCTTGGTGTTTTCAATGTTGAGGTTGTTGTTGAATTTGTTGGTGTTTTTCAATGTTGAGGTTGTTGTTGTTTTTCAATGTTGAGGTTGTTGTTGTATTTGTTGGTGTTTTTCAATTTTGAGGTTTTTGTAGTTTTTCAATGTTGAGGTTGTTGTTGAATTTGTTGGTGTTTTTCAATGTCGAGGTTGTTGTTGAATTTGTTGGTGTTTTTCAATGTTGAAGTTGTTGTTGAATTTGTTGGTGTTTTTCAATGTTGAGGTTGTTGTTGAATTTGTTGGTGTTTTTAAATGTTGAGGTTGTTGTTGAATTTGTTGGTGTTTTTCAATGTTGAGGTTGTTGTTGTTTTTCAATGTTGAGGTTGTTGTTGAATTTGTTGGTGTTTTCCAATGTTGAGGTTGTTGTTGTTGTTCAATGTGGAGGTTGTTGTTGAATTTGTTGGCGTTTTTAAATGTTGAGGTTGTTGTTGAATTTGTTGGTGTTTTTCAATGTTGAGGTTGTTGCTGAATTTGATGGTGCTTTTCAATGTCGAGGTTGTTGTTGAATTTGTTGGTGTTTTTCAATGTTGAAGTTGTTGTTGAATTTGTTGGTGTTTTTTATGTTGAGGTTGTTTTTGTTTTTCAATGTTGAGGTTGTTGTTGAATTTGTTGGTGTTTTTCAATGTTGAGGTTGTTGTTGTTTTTCAATGTTGAGGTTGTTGTTATTTTTAAATGTTGAGGTTGTTGTTGAATTTGTTGGTGTTTTTCAATTTCGAGGTTGTTGTTGAATTTGTTGGTGTTTTTCAATGTTGAAGTTGTTGTTGAATTTGTTGGTGTTTTTCAATGTTGAGGTTGTTGTTGTTTTTCAATGTTGAGGTTGTTGTTGAATTTGTTGGTGTTTTTCAATGTTGAGGTTGTTGTTGTTTTTCAATGCTGAGGTTGTTGTTGAATTTGTTGGTGTTTTTCAATGTTGAGGTTGTTGTTGAATTTGTTGGTGTTTTTCAATATTGAGGTTGTTGTTGTTTTTCAATCTTGAGGTTGTTGTTGAATTTGTTGGTGTTTTTCAATGTTGAGGTTGTTGTTGTTTTTCAATGTTGAGGATGCTGTTGAATTTGTTGGTGTTTTTCAATGTTGAGGTTGTTGTTGAATTTGTTGGTGTTTTTCAATGTTGTGGATGTTGTTGAATTTGTTGGTGTTTTTCAATGTAAAAGTTGTTGTTGTTTTTCAATGTTGAGGTTATTGTTGAATTTGTTGTTGTTTTTCAATGTTGAGGTTGTTGTTGAATTTGATGGTGTTTTTCAATGTCGAGGTTGTTGTTGAATTTGTTGGTGTTTTTCAATGTTGAAGTTGTTGTTGAATTTGTTGGTGTTTTTTATGTTGAGGTTGTTGTTGTTTTTCAATGTTGAGGTTGTTGTTGAATTTGTTGGTGTTTTTAAATGTTGAGGTTGTTGTTGAATTTGCTGGTGTTTTTCGATGTTGAGGTTGTTGTTGTTCTCAATGTTGAGGTTGTTGTTGAATTTGTTGGTGTTTTTCAATGTTGAGGTTGTTGTTGAATTTCTTGGTGTTTTCATTGTTGAGGTTGTTGTTGAATTTGTTGGTGTTTTTCAATGTTGAGGTTGTTGTTGTTTTTCAATGTTGAGGTTGTTGTTGAATTTGTTGGTGTTTTTCAATGTTGAGGTTGTTGTTGTTTTTCAATGCTGAGGTTGTTCTTGAATTTGTTGGTGTTTTTGAATGTTGAGGTTGTTGTTGAATTTCTTGGTGTTTTTCAATGTTGAGGTTGTTGTTGTTTTTCAATGTTGAGGTTGTTGTTGAATTTGATGGTGTTTTTCAATGTTGAGGTTGTTGTTGTTTTTCAATGTTGAGGTTGTTGTTGAATTTGTTGGTGTTTTTCAATGTTGTGGTTGTTGTTGAATTTCTTGGCGTTTTTAAATGTTGAGGTTTATGTTGAATTTGTTGGTGTTTTTCAATGTTGGGGTTGTTGTTGTTTTTCAATGTCGAGGTTGTTGTTGAATTTGATGGTGTTTTTCAATGTCGAGGTTGTTGTTGAATTTGCTGGTGTTTTTCAATGTTGTGGTTGTTGTTGAATTTCTTGGCGTTTTTAAATGTTGAGGTTTATGTTGAATTTGTTGGTGTTTTTCAATGTTGGGGTTGTTGTTGTTTTTCAATGTCGAGGTTGTTGTTGAATTTGATGGTGTTTTTCAATGTCGAGGTTGTTGTTGAATTTGCTGGTGTTTTTCAATGTTGAAGTTGTTGTTGACTTTGTTGGTGTTTTTTATGTTGAGATTGTTGTTGTTTTTCAATGTTGAGGTTGTTGTTGAATTTGTTGGTGTTTTTCAATGTTGAGGTTGTTGTTGTTTTTCAATGTTGAGGTTGTTGTTATTTTTCAATGTTGAGGTTGTTGTTGAATTTGTTGGTGTTTTTCAATGTTGAGGTTGTTGTTGTTTTTCAATGTTGAGGTTGTTGTTATTTTTCAATGTTGAGGTTGTTGTTGAATTTGTTGGTGTTTTTCAATTTCGAGGTTGTTGTTGAATTTGTTGGTGTTTTTCAATGTTGAAGTTGTTGTTGAATTTGTTGGTGTTTTTCAATGTTGAGGTTGTTGTTGTTTTTCAACGTTGAGGTTGTTGTTGAATTTGTTGGTGTTTTTCAATGTTGAGGTTGTTGTTGTTTTTCAATGCTGAGGTTGTTGTTGAATTTGTTGGTGTTTTTCAATGTTGAGGTTATTGTTGAATTTGTTGGTGTTTTTCAATGTTGAGGTTGTTGTTGTTTTTCAATGTTGAGGTTGTTGTTGAATTTGTTGGTGTTTTTCAATGTTGAGGTTGTTGTTGTTTTTCAATGTTGAGGTTGTTGTTGAATTTGTTGGTGTTTTTCAATGTTGAGGTTGTTGTTGAATTTGTTGGTGTTTTTCAATGTTGAGGTTGTTGTTGTTTTTCAATGTTGAGGTTGTTGTTGAATTTGTTGGTGTTTTTCAATTTCGAGGTTGTTGTTGAATTTGTTGGTGTTTTTTAATGTTGAAGTTGTTGTTGAATTTGTTGGTGTTTTTCAATGTTGAGGTTGTTGTTGTTTTTCAATGTTCAGGTTGTTGAATTGGTTGGTGTTTTTCAATGTTGAGGTTGTTGTTGTTTTTCAATGTTGAGGTTGTTGTTGTTTTTCAATGTTGAGGTTGTTGTTGAATTTGTTGGTGTTTTCATTGTTGAGGTTGTTGTTGAATTTGTTGGTGTTTTTCAATGTTGAGGTTGTTGTTGTTTTTCAATGTTGAGGTTGTTGTTGTATTTGTTGGTGTTTTTCAATGTTGAGGTTGTTGTAGTTTTTCAATGTTGAGGTTGTTGTTGAATTTGTTGGTGTTTTTCAATGTCGAGGTTGTTGTTGAATTTGTTGGTGTTTTTCAATGTTGAAGTTGTTGTTGAATTCGTTGGTGTTTTTCAATGTTGAGGTTGTTGTTGAATTTGTTGGTGCTTTTAAATGTTGAGGCTGTTGTTGAATTTGTTGGTGTTTTTCAATGTTGAGGTCGTTGTTGTTTTTCAATGTTGAGGTTGTTGTTGAATTTGTTGGTGTTTTTCAATGTTGAGGTTGTTGTTGTTGTTCAATCTGGAGGTTGTTGTTGAATTTATTGGTGTTTTTCAATGTTGAGGTTGTTGTTGAATTTGTTGGTGTTTTTCAATGTTGAGGTTGTTGTTATTGTTCAATGTGGAGGTTGTTGTTGAATTTGTTGGTGTTTTTCAATGTTGAGGTTGTTGTTGAATTTGATGGTGTTTTTCAATGTCGAGGTTGTTGTTGAATTTGTTGGTGTTTTTCAATGCTGAAGTTGTTGTTGAATTTGTTGGTGTTTTTTATGTTGAGGTTGTTGTTGAATTTGTTGGTGTTTTTCAATGTTGAAGTTGTTGTTGAATTTGTTGGTGTTTTTCAATGTTGAGGTTGTTGTTGAATTTGTTGGTGTTTTTAAATGTTGAGGTTGTTGTTGAATTTGCTGGTGTTTTTCGATGTTGAGGTTGTTGTTGTTTTTCAATGTTGAGGTTGTTGTTGAATTTGTTGGTGTTTTTCAATGTTGAGGTTGTTGTTGAATTTCTTGGTGTTTTCATTGTTGAGGTTGTTGTTGAATTTGTTGGTGTTTTTCAATGTTGAGGTTGTTGTTGTTTTTCAATGTTGAGGTTGTTGTTGAATTTGTTGGTGTTTTTCAATGTTGAGGTTGTTGTTGTTTTTCAATGCTGAGGTTGTTGTTGAATTTGTTGGTGTTTTTGAATGTTGAGGTTGTTGAATTTCTTGGTGTTTTTCAATGTTGAGGTTGTTGTTGTTTTTCAATGTTGAGGTTGTTGTTGAATTTGATGGTGTTTTTCAATGTTGAGGTTGTTGTTGTTTTTCAATGTTGAGGTTGTTGTTGAATTTGTTGGTGTTTTTCAATGTTGTGGTTGTTGTTGAATTTGTTGGCGTTTTTAAATGTTGAGGTTGTTGTTGAATTTGTTGGTGTTTTTCAATGTTGGGGTTGTTGTTGAATTTGTTGGTGTTTTTCAATGTTGAGGTTGTTGTTGTTTTTCAATGTTGAGGTTGTTGTTGAATTTGTTGGTGTTTTTCAATGTTGAAGCTGTTGTTGAATTTGTTGGTGTTTTTCAATGTTGAGGTTGTTGTTGTTTTTCAATGTTCAGGTTGTTGTTGAATTGGTTGGTGCTTTTCAATGTTGAGGTTGTTGTTGTTTTTCAATGTTGAGGTTGTTGTTGTTTTTCAATGTTGAGGTTGTTGTTGAATTTCTTGGTGTTTTCAATGTTGAGGTTGTTGTTGAATTTGTTGGTGTTTTTCAATGTTGAGGTTGTTGTTGTTTTTCAATGTTGAGGTTGTTGTTGTATTTGTTGGTGTTTTTCAATTTTGAGGTTGCTGTAGTTTTTCAATGTTGAGGTTGTTGTTGAATTTGTTGGTGTTTTTCAATGTCGAGGTTGTTGTTGAATTTGTTGGTGTTTTTCAATGTTGAAGTTGTTGTTGAATTTGTTGGTGTTTTTCAATGTTGAGGTTGTTGTTGAATTTGTTGGTGTTTTTAAATGTTGAGGTTGTTGTTGAATTTGTTGGTGTTTTTCAATGTTGAGGTTGTTGTTGTTTTTCAATGTTGAGGTTTTTGTTGAATTTGTTGGTGTTTTCCAATGTTGAGGTTGTTGTTGTTGTTCAATGTGGAGGTTGTTGTTGAATTTGTTGGCGTTTTTAAATGTTGAGGTTGTTGTTGAATTTGTTGGTGTTTTTCAATGTCGAGGTTGTTGTTGAATTTGTTGGTGTTTTTCAATGTTGAAGTTGTTGTTGAACTTGTTGGTGTTTTTTATGTTGAGGTTGTTTTTGTTTTTCAATGTTGAGGTTGTTGTTGAATTTGTTGGTGTTTTTCAATGTTGAGGTTGTTGTTGTTTTTCAATGTTGAGGTTGTTGTTATTTTTAAATGTTGAGGTTGTTGTTGAATTTGTTGGTGTTTTTCAATTTCGAGGTTGTTTTTGAATTTGTTGGTGTTTTTCAATGTTGAAGTTGTTGTTGAATTTGTTGGTGTTTTTCAATGTTGAGGTTGTTGTTGTTTTTCAATGTTGAGGTTGTTGTTGAATTTGTTGGTGTTTTTCAATGTTGAGGTTGTTGTTGTTTTTCAATGCTGAGGTTGTTGTTGAATTTGTTGGTGTTTTTCAATGTTGAGGTTGTTGTTGAATTTGTTGGTGTTTTTCAATATTGAGGTTGTTGTTGTTTTTCAATCTTGAGGTTGTTGTTGAATTTGTTGGTGTTTTTCAATGTTGAGGTTGTTGTTGTTTTTCAATGTTGAGGATGCTGTTGAATTTGTTGGTGTTTTTCAATGTTGAGGTTGTTGTTGAATTTGTTGGTGTTTTTCAATGTTGTGGATGTTGTTGAATTTGTTGGTGTTTTTCAATGTAAAAGTTGTTATTGTTTTTCAATGTTGAGGTTATTGTTGAATTTGTTGTTGTTTTTCAATGTTGAGGTTGTTGTTGAATTTGATGGTGTTTTTCAATGTCGAGGTTGTTGTTGAATTTGTTGGTGTTTTTCAATGTTGAAGTTGTTGTTGAATTTGTTGGTGTTTTTTATGTTGAGGTTGTTGTTGTTTTTCAATGTTGAGGTTGTTGTTGAATTTGTTGGTGTTTTTAAATGTTGAGGTTGTTGTTGAATTTGCTGGTGTTTTTCGATGTTGAAGTTGTTGTTGTTCTCAATGTTGAGGTTGTTGTTGAATTTCTTGGTGTTTTCATTGTTGAGGTTGTTGTTGAATTTGTTGGTGTTTTTCAATGTTGAGGTTGTTGTTGTTTTTCAATGTTGAGGTTGTTGTTGAATTTGTTGGTGTTTTTCAATGTTGAGGTTGTTGTTGTTTTTCAATGTTGAGGTTGTTGTTGAATTTGTTGGTGTTTTTCAATGTTGAGGTTGTTGTTGTTTTTCAATGCTGAGGTTGTTCTTGAATTTGTTGGTGTTTTTGAATGTTGAGGTTGTTGTTGAATTTCTTGGTGTTTTTCAATGTTGAGGTTGTTGTTGTTTTTCAATGTTGAGGTTGTTGTTGAATTTGATGGTGTTTTTCAATGTTGAGGTTGTTGTTGTTTTTCAATGTTGAGGTTGTTGTTGAATTTGTTGGTGTTTTTCAATGTTGTGGTTGTTGTTGAATTTCTTGGCGTTTTTAAATGTTGAGGTTTATGTTGAATTTGTTGGTGTTTTTCAATGTTGGGGTTGTTGTTGTTTTTCAATGTCGAGGTTGTTGTTGAATTTGATGGTGTTTTTCAATGTCGAGGTTGTTGTTGAATTTGCTGGTGTTTTTCAATGTTGTGGTTGTTGTTGAATTTCTTGGCGTTTTTAAATGTTGAGGTTTATGTTGAATTTGTTGGTGTTTTTCAATGTTGGGGTTGTTGTTGTTTTTCAATGTCGAGGTTGTTGTTGAATTTGATGGTGTTTTTCAATGTCGAGGTTGTTGTTGAATTTGCTGGTGTTTTTCAATGTTGAAGTTGTTGTTGACTTTGTTGGTGTTTTTTATGTTGAGATTGTTGTTGTTTTTCAATGTTGAGGTTGTTGTTGAATTTGTTGGTGTTTTTCAATGTTGAGGTTGTTGTTGTTTTTCAATGTTGAGGTTGTTGTTATTTTTCAATGTTGAGGTTGTTGTTGAATTTGTTGGTGTTTTTCAATGTTGAGGTTGTTGTTGTTTTTCAATGTTGAGGTTGTTGTTATTTTTCAATGTTGAGGTTGTTGTTGAATTTGTTGGTGTTTTTCAATTTCGAGGTTGTTGTTGAATTTGTTGGTGTTTTTCAATGTTGAAGTTGTTGTTGAATTTGTTGGTGTTTTTCAATGTTGAGGTTGTTGTTGTTTTTCAACGTTGAGGTTGTTGTTGAATTTGTTGGTGTTTTTCAATGTTGAGGTTGTTGTTGTTTTTCAATGCTGAGGTTGTTGTTGAATTTGTTGGTGTTTTTCAATGTTGAGGTTATTGTTGAATTTGTTGGTGTTTTTCAATGTTGAGGTTGTTGTTGTTTTTCAATGTTGAGGTTGTTGTTGAATTTGTTGGTGTTTTTCAATGTTGAGGTTGTTGTTGTTTTTCAATGTTGAGGTTGTTGTTGAATTTGTTGGTGTTTTTCAATGTTGAGGTTGTTGTTGAATTTGTTGGTGTTTTTCAATGTTGAGGTTGTTGTTGTTTTTCAATGTTGAGGTTGTTGTTGAATTTGTTGGTGTTTTTCAATTTCGAGGTTGTTGTTGAATTTGTTGGTGTTTTTTAATGTTGAAGTTGTTGTTGAATTTGTTGGTGTTTTTCAATGTTGAGGTTGTTGTTGTTTTTCAATGTTCAGGTTGTTGAATTGGTTGGTGTTTTTCAATGTTGAGGTTGTTGTTGTTTTTCAATGTTGAGGTTGTTGTTGTTTTTCAATGTTGAGGTTGTTGTTGAATTTGTTGGTGTTTTCATTGTTGAGGTTGTTGTTGAATTTGTTGGTGTTTTTCAATGTTGAGGTTGTTGTTGTTTTTCAATGTTGAGGTTGTTGTTGTATTTGTTGGTGTTTTTCAATGTTGAGGTTGTTGTAGTTTTTCAATGTTGAGGTTGTTGTTGAATTTGTTGGTGTTTTTCAATGTCGAGGTTGTTGTTGAATTTGTTGGTGTTTTTCAATGTTGAAGTTGTTGTTGAATTCGTTGGTGTTTTTCAATGTTGAGGTTGTTGTTGAATTTGTTGGTGCTTTTAAATGTTGAGGCTGTTGTTGAATTTGTTGGTGTTTTTCAATGTTGAGGTCGTTGTTGTTTTTCAATGTTGAGGTTGTTGTTGAATTTGTTGGTGTTTTTCAATGTTGAGGTTGTTGTTGTTGTTCAATCTGGAGGTTGTTGTTGAATTTATTGGTGTTTTTCAATGTTGAGGTTGTTGTTGAATTTGTTGGTGTTTTTCAATGTTGAGGTTGTTGTTATTGTTCAATGTGGAGGTTGTTGTTGAATTTGTTGGTGTTTTTCAATGTTGAGGTTGTTGTTGAATTTGATGGTGTTTTTCAATGTCGAGGTTGTTGTTGAATTTGTTGGTGTTTTTCAATGCTGAAGTTGTTGTTGAATTTGTTGGTGTTTTTTATGTTGAGGTTGTTGTTGAATTTGTTGGTGTTTTTCAATGTTGAAGTTGTTGTTGAATTTGTTGGTGTTTTTCAATGTTGAGGTTGTTGTTGAATTTGTTGGTGTTTTTAAATGTTGAGGTTGTTGTTGAATTTGCTGGTGTTTTTCGATGTTGAGGTTGTTGTTGTTTTTCAATGTTGAGGTTGTTGTTGAATTTGTTGGTGTTTTTCAATGTTGAGGTTGTTGTTGAATTTCTTGGTGTTTTCATTGTTGAGGTTGTTGTTGAATTTGTTGGTGTTTTTCAATGTTGAGGTTGTTGTTGTTTTTCAATGTTGAGGTTGTTGTTGAATTTGTTGGTGTTTTTCAATGTTGAGGTTGTTGTTGTTTTTCAATGCTGAGGTTGTTGTTGAATTTGTTGGTGTTTTTGAATGTTGAGGTTGTTGAATTTCTTGGTGTTTTTCAATGTTGAGGTTGTTGTTGTTTTTCAATGTTGAGGTTGTTGTTGAATTTGATGGTGTTTTTCAATGTTGAGGTTGTTGTTGTTTTTCAATGTTGAGGTTGTTGTTGAATTTGTTGGTGTTTTTCAATGTTGTGGTTGTTGTTGAATTTGTTGGCGTTTTTAAATGTTGAGGTTTATGTTGAATTTGTTGGTGTTTTTCAATGTTGGGGTTGTTGTTGAATTTGTTGGTGTTTTTCAATGTTGAGGTTGTTGTTGTTTTTCAATGTTGAGGTTGTTGTTGAATTTGTTGGTGTTTTTCAATGTTGAAGCTGTTGTTGAATTTGTTGGTGTTTTTCAATGTTGAGGTTGTTGTTGTTTTTCAATGTTCAGGTTGTTGTTGAATTGGTTGGTGCTTTTCAATGTTGAGGTTGTTGTTGTTTTTCAATGTTGAGGTTGTTGTTGTTTTTCAATGTTGAGGTTGTTGTTGAATTTCTTGGTGTTTTCAATGTTGAGGTTGTTGTTGAATTTGTTGGTGTTTTTCAATGTTGAGGTTGTTGTTGTTTTTCAATGTTGAGGTTGTTGTTGTATTTGTTGGTGTTTTTCAATTTTGAGGTTGCTGTAGTTTTTCAATGTTGAGGTTGTTGTTGAATTTGTTGGTGTTTTTCAATGTCGAGGTTGTTGTTCAATTTGTTGGTGTTTTTCAATGTTGAAGTTGTTGTTGAATTTGTTGGTGTTTTTCAATGTTGAGGTTGTTGTTGAATTTGTTGGTGTTTTTAAATGTTGAGGTTGTTGTTGAATTTGTTGGTGTTTTTCAATGTTGAGGTTGTTGTTGTTTTTCAATGTTGAGGTTTTTGTTGAATTTGTTGGTGTTTTCCAATGTTGAGGTTGTTGTTGTTGTTCAATGTGGAGGTTGTTGTTGAATTTGTTGGCGTTTTTAAATGTTGAGGTTGTTGTTGAATTTGTTGGTGTTTTTCAATGTCGAGGTTGTTGTTGAATTTGTTGGTGTTTTTCAATGTTGAGGTTGTTGTTGAACTTGTTGGTGTTTTTTATGTTGAGGTTGTTTTTGTTTTTCAATGTTGAGGTTGTTGTTGAATTTGTTGGTGTTTTTCAATGTTGAGGTTGTTGTTGTTTTTCAATGTTGAGGTTGTTGTTATTTTTAAATGTTGAGGTTGTTGTTGAATTTGTTGGTGTTTTTCAATTTCGAGGTTGTTGTTGAATTTGTTGGTGTTTTTCAATGTTGAAGTTGTTGTTGAATTTGTTGGTGTTTTTCAATGTTGAGGTTGTTGTTGTTTTTCAATGTTGAGGTTGTTGTTGAATTTGTTGGTGTTTTTCAATGTTGAGGTTGTTGTTGTTTTTCAATGCTGAGGTTGTTGTTGAATTTGTTGGTGTTTTTCAATGTTGAGGTTGTTGTTGAATTTGTTGGTGTTTTTCAATATTGAGGTTGTTGTTGTTTTTCAATCTTGAGGTTGTTGTTGAATTTGTTGGTGTTTTTCAATGTTGAGGTTGTTGTTGTTTTTCAATGTTGAGGATGCTGTTGAATTTGTTGGTGTTTTTCAATGTTGAGGTTGTTGTTGAATTTGTTGGTGTTTTTCAATGTTGTGGATGTTGTTGAATTTGTTGGTGTTTTTCAATGTAAAAGTTGTTATTGTTTTTCAATGTTGAGGTTATTGTTGAATTTGTTGTTGTTTTTCAATGTTGAGGTTGTTGTTGAATTTGATGGTGTTTTTCAATGTCGAGGTTGTTGTTGAATTTGTTGGTGTTTTTCAATGTTGAAGTTGTTGTTGAATTTGTTGGTGTTTTTTATGTTGAGGTTGTTGTTGTTTTTCAATGTTGAGGTTGTTGTTGAATTTGTTGGTGTTTTTAAATGTTGAGGTTGTTGTTGAATTTGCTGGTGTTTTTCGATGTTGAGGTTGTTGTTGTTCTCAATGTTGAGGTTGTTGTTGAATTTCTTGGTGTTTTCATTGTTGAGGTTGTTGTTGAATTTGTTGGTGTTTTTCAATGTTGAGGTTGTTGTTGTTTTTCAATGTTGAGGTTGTTGTTGAATTTGTTGGTGTTTTTCAATGTTGAGGTTGTTGTTGTTTTTCAATGCTGAGGTTGTTCTTGAATTTGTTGGTGTTTTTGAATGTTGAGGTTGTTGTTGAATTTCTTGGTGTTTTTCAATGTTGAGGTTGTTGTTTTTCAATGTTGAGGTTGTTGTTGAATTTGATGGTGTTTTTCAATGTTGAGGTTGTTGTTGTTTTTCAATGTTGAGGTTGTTGTTGAATTTGTTGGTGTTTTTCAATGTTGTGGTTGTTGTTGAATTTCTTGGCGTTTTTAAATGTTGAGGTTTATGTTGAATTTGTTGGTGTTTTTCAATGTTGGGGTTGTTGTTGTTTTTCAATGTCGAGGTTGTTGTTGAATTTGATGGTGTTTTTCAATGTCGAGGTTGTTGTTGAATTTGCTGGTGTTTTTTAATGTTGTGGTTGTTGTTGAATTTCTTGGCGTTTTTAAATGTTGAGGTTTATGTTGAATTTGTTGGTGTTTTTCAATGTTGGGGTTGTTGTTGTTTTTCAATGTCGAGGTTGTTGTTGAATTTGATGGTGTTTTTCAATGTCGAGGTTGTTGTTGAATTTGCTGGTGTTTTTCAATGTTGAAGTTGTTGTTGACTTTGTTGGTGTTTTTTATGTTGAGATTGTTGTTGTTTTTCAATGTTGAGGTTGTTGTTGAATTTGTTGGTGTTTTTCAATGTTGAGGTTGTTGTTGTTTTTCAATGTTGAGGTTGTTGTTATTTTTCAATGTTGAGGTTGTTGTTGAATTTGTTGGTGTTTTTCAATGTTGAGGTTGTTGTTGTTTTTCAATGTTGAGGTTGTTGTTATTTTTCAATGTTGATGTTGTTGTTGAATTTGTTGGTGTTTTTCAATTTCGAGGTTGTTGTTGAATTTGTTGGTGTTTTTCAATGTTGAAGTTGTTGTTGAATTTGTTGGTGTTTTTCAATGTTGAGGTTGTTGTTGTTTTTCAACGTTGAGGTTGTTGTTGAATTTGTTGGTGTTTTTCAATGTTGAGGTTGTTGTTGTTTTTCAATGCTGAGGTTGTTGTTGAATTTGTTGGTGTTTTTCAATGTTGAGGTTATTGTTGAATTTGTTGGTGTTTTTCAATGTTGAGGTTGTTGTTGTTTTTCAATGTTGAGGTTGTTGTTGAATTTGTTGGTGTTTTTCAATGTTGAGGTTGTTGTTGTTTTTCAATGTTGAGGTTGTTTTTGAATTTGTTGGTGTTTTTCAATGTTGAGGTTGTTGTTGAATTTGTTGGTGTTTTTCAATGTTGAGGTTGTTGTTGTTTTTCAATGTTGAGGTTGTTGTTGAATTTGTTGGTGTTTTTCAATTTCGAGGTTGTTGTTGAATTTGTTGGTGTTTTTCAATGTTGAAGTTGTTGTTGAATTTGTTGGTGTTTTTCAATGTTGAGGTTCTTGTTGTTTTTCAATGTTCAGGTTGTTGAATTGGTTGGTGTTTTTCAATGTTGAGGTTGTTGTTGTTTTTCAATGTTGAGGTTGTTGTTGTTTTTCAATGTTGAGGTTGTTGTTGAATTTGTTGGTGTTTTCATTGTTGAGGTTGTTGTTGAATTTGTTGGTGTTTTTCAATGTTGAGGTTGTTGTTGTTTTTCAATGTTGAGGTTGTTGTTGTATTTGTTGGTGTTTTTCAATGTTGAGGTTGTTGTAGTTTTTCAATGTTGAGGTTGTTGTTGAATTTGTTGGTGTTTTTCAATGTCGAGGTTGTTGTTGAATTTGTTGGTGTTTTTCAATGTTGAAGTTGTTGTTGAATTCGTTGGTGTTTTTCAATGTTGAGGTTGTTGTTGAATTTGTTGGTGCTTTTAAATGTTGAGGCTGTTGTTGAATTTGTTGGTGTTTTTCAATGTTGAGGTCGTTGTTGTTTTTCAATGTTGAGGTTGTTGTTGAATTTGTTGGTGTTTTTCAATGTTGAGGTTGTTGTTGTTGTTCAATCTGGAGGTTGTTGTTGAATTTATTGGTGTTTTTCAATGTTGAGGTTGTTGTTGAATTTGTTGGTGTTTTTCAATGTTGAGGTTGTTGTTATTGTTCAATGTGGAGGTTGTTGTTGAATTTGTTGGTGTTTTTCAATGTTGAGGTTGTTGTTGAATTTGATGGTGTTTTTCAATGTCGAGGTTGTTGTTGAATTTGTTGGTGTTTTTCAATGTTGAAGTTGTTGTTGAGGTTGTTGTTGTTTTTCAATGTTGAGGTTGTTGTTGAATTTGTTGGTGTTTTTCAATGTTGAGCTTGTTGTTGTTTTTCAATGCTGAGGTTGTTGTTGAATTTGTTGGTGTTTTTGAATGTTGAGGTTGTTGTTGAATTTCTTGGTGTTTTTCAATGTTGAGGTTGTTGCTGTTTTTCAATGTTGAGGTTGTTGATGAATTTGATGGTGTTTTTCAATGTTGAGGTTGTTGTTGTTTTTCAATGTTGAGGTTGTTGTTGAATTTGTTGGTGTTTTTCAATGTTGTGGTTGTTGTTGAATTTGTTGGCGTTTTTAAATGTTGAGGTTTATGTTGAATTTGTTGGTGTTTTTCAATGTTGGGGTTGTTGTTGAATTTGTTGGTGTTTTTCAATGTTGAGGTTGTTGTTGTTTTTCAATGTTGAGGTTGTTGTTGAATTTGTTGGTGTTTTTCAATGTTGAAGTTGTTGTTGAATTTGTTGGTGTTTTTCAATGTTGAGGTTGTTGTTGTTTTTCAATGTTCAGGTTGTTGTTGAATTGGTTGGTGCTTTTCAATGTTGAGGTTGTTGTTGTTTTTCAATGTTGAGGTTGTTGTTGTTTTTCAATGTTGAGGTTGTTGTTGAATTTCTTGGTGTTTTCAATGTTGAGGTTGTTGTTGAATTTGTTGGTGTTTTTCAATGTTGAGGTTGTTGTTGTTTTTCAATGTTGAGGTTGTTGTTGTATTTGTTGGTGTTTTTCAATTTTGAGGTTGTTGTAGTTTTTCAATGTTGAGGTTGTTGCTGAATTTGTTGGTGTTTTTCAATGTCGAGGTTGTTGTTGAATTTGTTGGTGTTTTTCAATGTTGAAGTTGTTGTTGAATTTGTTGGTGTTTTTCAATGTTGAGGTTGTTGTTGAATTTGTTGGTGTTTTTAAATGTTGAGGTTGTTGTTGAATTTGTTGGTGTTTTTCAATGTTGAGGTTGTTGTTGTTTTTCAATGTTGAGGTTGTTGTTGAATTTGTTGGTGTTTTCCAATGTTGAGGTTGTTGTTCTTGTTCAATGTGGAGGTTGTTGTTGAATTTGTTGGCGTTTTTAAATGTTGAGGTTGTTGTTGAATTTGTTGGTGTTTTTCAATGTTGAGGTTGTTGCTGAATTTGATGGTGCTTTTCAATGTCGAGGTTGTTGTTGAATTTGTTGGTGTTTTTCAATGTTGAAGTTGTTGTTGAATTTGTTGGTGTTTTTTATGTTGAGGTTGTTTTTGTTTTTCAATGTTGAGGTTGTTGTTGAATTTGTTGGTGTTTTTCAATGTTGAGGTTGTTGTTGTTTTTCAATGTTGAGGTTGTTGTTATTTTTAAATGTTGAGGTTGTTGTTGAATTTGTTGGTGTTTTTCAATTTCGAGGTTGTTGTTGAATTTGTTGGTGTTTTTCAATGTTGAAGTTGTTGTTGAATTTGTTGGTGTTTTTCAATGTTGAGGTTGTTGTTGTTTTTCAATGTTGAGGTTGTTGTTGAATTTGTTGGTGTTTTTCAATGTTGAGGATGTTGTTGTTTTTCAATGCTGAGGTTGTTGTTGAATTTGTTGGTGTTTTTCAATGTTGAGGTTGTTGTTGAATTTGTTGGTGTTTTTCAATATTGAGGTTGTTGTTGTTTTTCAATCTTGAGGTTGTTGTTGAATTTGTTGGTGTTTTTCAATGTTGAGGTTGTTGTTGTTTTTCAATGTTGAGGTTGCTGTTGAATTTGTTGGTGTTTTTCAATGTTGAGGTTGTTGTTGAATTTGTTTGTGGTTTTCAATGTTGTGGATGTTGTTGAATTTGTTGGTGTTTTTCAATGTTGAAGTTGTTGTTGTTTTTCAATGTTGAGGTTATTGTTGAATTTGTTGTTGTTTTTCAATGTTGAGGTTGTTGTTGAATTTGATGGTGTTTTTCAATGTCGAGGTTGTTGTTGAATTTGTTGGTGTTTTTCAATGTTGAAGTTGTTGTTGAATTTGTTGGTGTTTTTTATGTTGAGGTTGTTGTTGTTTTTCAATGTTGAGGTTGTTGTTGAATTTGGTGGTGTTTTTAAATGTTGAGGTTGTTGTTGAATTTGCTGGTGTTTTTCGATGTTGAGGTTGTTGTTGTTTTTCAATGTTGAGGTTGTTGTTGAATTTGTTGGTGTTTTTCAATGTTGAGGTTGTTGTTGAATTTCTTGGTGTTTTCATTGTTGAGGTTTTTGTTGAATTTGTTGGTGTTTTTCAATGTTGAGGTTGTTGTTTTTTTTCAATGTTGAGGTTGTTGTTGAATTTGTTGGTGTTTTTCAATGTTGAGGTTGTTGTTGTTTTTCAATGCTGAGGTTGTTCTTGAATTTGTTGGTGTTTTTGAATGTTGAGGTTGTTATTGAATTTCTTGGTGTTTTTCAATGTTGAGGTTGTTGTTGTTTTTCAATGTTGAGGTTGTTGTTGAATTTGATGGTGTTTTTCAATGTTGAGGTTGTTGTTGTTTTTCAATGTTGAGGTTGTTGTTGAATTTGTTGGTGTTTTTCAATGTTGTGGTTGTTGTTGAATTTATTGGCGTTTTTAAATGTTCAGGTTTATGTTGAATTTGTTGGTGTTTTTCAATGTTGGGGTTGTTGTTGAATTTGTTGGTGTTTTTCAATGTTGAGGTTGTTGTTGTTTTTCAATGTTGAGGTTGTTGTTGAATTTGTTGGTGTTTTTCAATGTTGAAGTTGTTGTTGAATTTGTTGGTGTTTTTCAATGTTGAGGTTGTTGTTGTTTTTCAATGTTCAGGTTGTTGTTGAATTGGTTGGTGCTTTTCAATGTTGAGGTTGTTGTTGTTTTTCAATGTTGAGGTTGTTGTTGTTTTTCAATGTTGAGGTTGTTGTTGAATTTCTTGGTGTTTTCAATGTTGAGGTTGTTGTTGAATTTGTTGGTGTTTTTCAATGTTGAGGTTGTTGTTGTTTTTCAATGTTGAGGTTGTTGTTGTATTTGTTGGTGTTTTTCAATTTTGAGGTTGTTGTAGTTTTTCAATGTTGAGGTTGTTGCTGAATTTGTTGGTGTTTTTCAATGTCGAGGTTGTTGTTGAATTTGTTGCTGTTTTTCAATGTTGAAGTTGTTGTTGAATTTGTTGGTGTTTTTCAATGTTGAGGTTGTTGTTGAATTTGTTGGTGTTTTTAAATGTTGAGGTTGTTGTTGAATTTGTTGGTGTTTTTCAATGTTGAGGTTGTTGTTGTTTTTCAATGTTGAGGTTGTTGTTGAATTTGTTGGTGTTTTCCAATGTTGAGGTTGTTGTTCTTGTTCAATGTGCAGGTTGTTGTTGAATTTGTTGGCGTTTTTAAATGTTGAGGTTGTTGTTGAATTTGTTGGTGTTTTTCAATGTTGAGGTTGTTGCTGAATTTGATGGTGCTTTTCAATGTCGAGGTTGTTGTTGAATTTGTTGGTGTTTTTCAATGTTGAAGTTGTTGTTGAATTTGTTGGTGTTTTTTATGTTGAGGTTGTTTTTGTTTTTCAATGTTGAGGTTGTTGTTGAATTTGTTGGTGTTTTTCAATGTTGAGGTTGTTGTTGTTTTTCAATGTTGAGGTTGTTGTTATTTTTAAATGTTGAGGTTGTTGTTGAATTTGTTGGTGTTTTTCAATTTCGAGGTTGTTGTTGAATTTGTTGGTGTTTTTCAATGTTGAAGTTGTTGTTGAATTTGTTGGTGTTTTTCAATGCTGAGGTTGTTGTTGTTTTTCAATGTTGAGGTTGTTGTTGAATTTGTTGGTGTTTTTCAATGTTGAGGATGTTGTTGTTTTTCAATGCTGAGGTTGTTGTTGAATTTGTTGGTGTTTTTCAATGTTGAGGTTGTTGTTGAATTTGTTGGTGTTTTTCAATATTGAGGTTGTTGTTGTTTTTCAATCTTGAGGTTGTTGTTGAATTTGTTGGTGTTTTTCAATGTTGAGGTTGTTGTTGTTTTTTAATGTTGAGGTTGCTGTTGAATTTGTTGGTGTTTTTCAATGTTGAGGTTGTTGTTGAATTTGTTGGTGTTTTTCAATGTTGTGGATGTTGTTGAATTTGTTGGTGTTTTTCAATGTTGACGTTGTTGTTGTTTTTCAATGTTGAGGTTATTGTTGAATTTGTTGTTGTTTTTCAATGTTGAGGTTGTTGTTGAATTTGATGGTGTTTTTCAATGTCGAGGTTGTTGTTGAATTTGTTGGTGTTTTTCAATGTCGAAGTTGTTGTTGAATTTGTTGGTGTTTTTTATGTTGAGGTTGTTGTTGTTTTTCAATGTTGAGGTTGTTGTTGAATTTGTTGGTGTTTTTAAATGTTGAGGTTGTTGTTGAATTTGCTGGTGTTTTTCGATGTTGAGGTTGTTGTTGTTTTTCAATGTTGAGGTTGTTGTTGAATTTGTTGGTGTTTTTCAATGTTGAGGTTGTTGTTGAATTTCTTGGTGTTTTCATTGTTGAGGTTTTTGTTGAATTTGTTGGTGTTTTTCAATGTTGAGGTTGTTGTTTTTTTTCAATGTTGAGGTTGTTGTTGAATTTGTTGGTGTTTTTCAATGTTGAGGTTGTTGTTGTTTTTCAATGCTGAGGTTGTTCTTGAATTTGTTGGTGTTTTTGAATGTTGAGGTTGTTGTTGAATTTCTTGGTGTTTTTCAATGTTGAGGTTGTGGTTGTTTTTCAATGTTGAGGTTGTTGTTGAATTTGATGGTGTTTTTCAATGTTGAGGTTGTTGTTGTTTTTCAATGTTGAGGTTGTTGTTGAATTTGTTGGTGTTTTTCAATGTTGTGGTTGTTGTTGAATTTATTGGCGTTTTTAAATGTTGAGGTTTATGTTGAATTTGTTGGTGTTTTTCAATGTTGGGGTTGTTGTTGAATTTGTTGGTGTTTTTCAATGTTGAGGTTGTTGTTGTTTTTCAATGTTGAGGTTGTTGTTGAATTTGTTGGTGTTTTTCAATGTTGAAGTTGTTGTTGAATTTGTTGGTGTTTTTCAATGTTGAGGTTGTTGTTGTTTTTCAATGTTCAGGTTGTTGTTGAATTGGTTGGTGCTTTTCAATGTTGAGGTTGTTGTTGTTTTTCAATGTGGAGGTTGTTGTTGTTTTTCAATGTTGAGGTTGTTGTTGAATTTCTTGGTGTTTTCAATGTTGAGGTTGTTGGTGAATTTGTTGGTGTTTTTCAATGTTGAGGTTGTTGTTGTTTTGCAATGTTGAGGTTGTTGTTGTATTTGTTGGTGTTTTTCAATTTTGAGGTTGTTGTAGTTTTTCAATGTTGAGGTTGTTGTTGAATTTGTTGGTGTTTTTCAATGTCGAGGTTGTTGTTGAATTTGTTGGTGTTTTTCAATGTTGAAGTTGTTGTTGAATTTGTTGGTGTTTTTCAATGTTGAGGTTGTTGTTGAATTTGTTGGTGTTTTTAAATGTTGAGGTTGTTGTTGAATTTGTTGGTGTTTTTCAATGTTGAGGTTGTTGTTGTTTTTCAATGTTGAGGTTGTTGTTGAATTTGTTGGTGTTTTCCAATGTTGAGGTTGTTGTTGTTGTTCAATGTGGAGGTTGTTGTTGAATTTGTTGGCGTTTTTAAATGTTGAGGTTGTTGTTGAATTTGTTGGTGTTTTTCAATGTTGAGGTTGTTGCTGAATTTGATGGTGCTTTTCAATGTCGAGGTTGTTGTTGAATTTGTTGGTGTTTTTCAATGTTGAAGTTGTTGTTGTTTTTCAATGTTGAGGTTGTTGTTGAATTTGTTGGTGTTTTCCAATGTTGAGGTTGTTGTTGTTGTTCAATGTGGAGGTTGTTGTTGAATTTGTTGGCGTTTTTAAATGTTGAGGTTGTTGTTGAATTTGTTGGAGTTTTTCAATGTTGAGGTTGTTGCTGAATTTGATGGTGCTTTTCAATGTCGAGGTTGTTGTTGAATTTGTTGGTGTTTTTCGGTCTTGAAGTTGTTGTTGAATTTGTTGGTGTTTTTTATGTTGAGGTTGTTTTTGTTTTTCAATGTTGAGGTTGTTGTTGAATTTGTTGGTGTTTTTCAATGTTGAGGTTGTTGTTGTTTTTCAATGTTGAGGTTGTTGTTATTTTTAAATGTTGAGGTTGTTGTTGAATTTGTTGGTGTTTTTCAATTTCGAGGTTGTTGTTGAATTTGTTGGCGTTTTTCAATGTTGAAGTTGTTGTTGAATTTGTTGGTGTTTTTCAATGTTGAGGTTGTTGTTGTTTTTCAATGTTGAGGTTGTTGTTGAATTTGTTGGTGTTTTTCAATGTTGAGGTTGTTGTTGTTTTTCAATGCTGAGGTTGTTGTTGAATTTGTTGGTGTTTTTCAATGTTGAGGTTGTTGTTGAATTTGTTGGTGTTTTTCAATATTGAGGTTGCTGTTGTTTTTCAATCTTGAGGTTGTTGTTGAAATTGTTGGTGTTTTTCAATGTTGAGGTTGTTGTTGTTTTTCAATGTTGAGGTTGCTGTTGAATTTGTTGGTGTTTTTCAATGTTGAGGTTGTTGTTGAATTTGTTGGTGTTTTTCAATGTTGTGGATGTTGTTGAATTAGTTGGTGTTTTTCAATGTTGTGGTTGTTGTTGAATTTGTTGGCGTTTTTAAATGTTGAGGTTTATGTTGAATTTGTTGGTGTTTTTCAATGTTGGGGTTGTTGTTGAATTTGTTGGTGTTTTTCAATGTTGAGGTTGTTGTTGTTTTTCAATGTTGAGGTTGTTGTTGAATTTGTTGGTGTTTTTCAATGTTGAAGTTGTTGTTGTTTTTCAATGTTGAGGTTATTGTTGAATTTGTTGTTGTTTTTCAATGTTGAGGTTGTTGTTGAATTTGATGGTGTTTTTCAATGTCGAGGTTGTTGTTGAATTTGTTGGTGTTTTTCAATGTTGAAGTTGTTGTTGAATTTGTTGGTGTTTTTTATGTTGAGGTTGTTGTTGTTTTTCAATGTTGAGGTTGTTGTTGAATTTGTTGGTGTTTTTAAATGTTGAGGTTGTTGTTGAATTTGCTGGTGTTTTTCGATGTTGAGGTTGTTGTTGTTTTTCAATGTTGAGGTTGTTGTTGAATTTGTTGGTGTTTTTCAATGTTGAGGTTGTTGTTGAATTTCTTGGTGTTTTCATTGTTGAGGTTGTTGTTGAATTTGTTGGTGTTTTTCAATGTTGAGGTTGTTGTTGTTTTTCAATGTTGAGGTTGTTGTTGAATTTGTTGGTGTTTTTCAATGTTGAGGTTGTTGTTGTTTTTCAATGCTGAGGTTGTTCTTGAATTTGTTGGTGTTTTTGAATGTTGAGGTTGTTGTTGAATTTCTTGGTGTTTTTCAATGTTGAGGTTGTTGTTGTTTTTCAATGTTGAGGTTGTTGTTGAATTTGATGGTGTTTTTCAATGTTGAGGTTGTTGTTGTTTTTCAATGTTGAGGTTGTTGTTGAATTTGTTGGTGTTTTTCAATGTTGTGGTTGTTGTTGAATTTGTTGGCGTTTTTAAATGTTGAGGTTTATGTTGAATTTGTTGGTGTTTTTCAATGTTGGGGTTGTTGTTGAATTTGTTGGTGTTTTTCAATGTTGAGGTTGTTGTTGTTTTTCAATGTTGAGGTTGTTTTTGAATTTGTTGGTGTTTTTCAATGTTGAAGTTGTTGTTGAATTTGTTGGTGTTTTTCAATGTTGAGGTTGTTGTTGTTTTTCAATGTTCAGGTTGTTGTTGAATTGGTTGGTGCTTTTCAATGTTAAGGTTGTTGTTGTTTTTCAATGTGGAGGTTGTTGTTGTTTTTCAATGTTGAGGTTGTTGTTGAATTTCTTGGTGTTTTCAATGTTGAGGTTGTTGTTGAATTTGTTGGTGTTTTTTAATGTTGAGGTTGTTGTTGTTTTGCAATGTTGAGGTTGTTGTTGTATTTGTTGGTGTTTTTCAATTTTGAGGTTGTTGTAGTTTTTCAATGTTGAGGTTGTTGTTGAATTTGTTGGTGTTTTTCAATGTCGAGGTTGTTGTTGAATTTGTTGGTGTTTTTCAATGTTGAAGTTGTTGTTCAATTTGTTGGTGTTTTTCAATGTTGAGGTTGTTGTTGAATTTGTTGGTGTTTTTAAATGTTGAGGTTGTTGTTGAATTTGTTGGTGTTTTTCAATGTTGAGGTTGTTGTTGTTTTTCAATGTTGAGGTTGTTGTTGAATTTGTTGGTGTTTTCCAATGTTGAGGTTGTTGTTGTTGTTCAATGTGGAGGTTGTTGTTGAATTTGTTGGCGTTTTTAAATGTTGAGGTTGTTGTTGAATTTGTTGGTGTTTTTCAATGTTGAGGTTGTTGCTGAATTTGATGGTGCTTTTCAATGTCGAGGTTGTTGTTGAATTTGTTGGTGTTTTTCAATGTTGAAGTTGTTGTTGTTTTTCAATGTTGAGGTTGTTGTTGAATTTGTTATTGTTTTCCAATGTTGAGGTTGTTGTTGTTGTTCAATGTGGAGGTTGTTGTTGAATTTGTTGGCGTTTTTAAATGTTGAGGTTGTTGTTGAATTTGTTGGAGTTTTTCAATGTTGAGGTTGTTGCTGAATTTGATGGTGCTTTTCAATGTCGAGGTTGTTGTTGAATTTGTTGGTGTTTTTCAGTGTTGAAGTTGTTGTTGAATTTGTTGGTGTTTTTTATGTTGAGGTTGTTTTTGTTTTTCAATGTTGAGGTTGTTGTTGAATTTGTTGGTGTTTTTCAATGTTGAGGTTGTTGTTGTTTTTCAATGTTGAGGTTGTTGTTATTTTTAATTGTTGAGGTTGTTGTTGAATTTGTTGGTGTTTTTCAATTTCGAGGTTGTTGTTGAATTTGTTGGTGTTTTTCAATGTTGAAGTTGTTGTTGAATTTGTTGGTGTTTTTCAATGTTGAGGTTGTTGTTGTTTTTCAATGTTGAGGTTGTTGTTGAATTTGTTGGTGTTTTTCAATGTTGAGGTTGTTGTTGTTTTTCAATGCTGAGGTTGTTGTTGAATTTGTTGGTGTTTTTCAATGTTGAGGTTGTTGTTGAATTTGTTGGTGTTTTTCAATATTGAGGTTGCTGTTGTTTTTCAATCTTGAGGTTGTTGTTGAATTTGTTCGTGTTTTTCAATGTTGAGGTTGTTGTTGTTTTTCAATGTTGAGGTTGCTGTTGAATTTGTTGGTGTTTTTCAATGTTGAGGTTGTTGTTGAATTTGTTGGTGTTTTTCAATGTTGTGGATGTTGTTGAATTTGTTGGTGTTTTTCAATGTTGAGGTTGTTGTTGTTTTTCAATGTTGAGGTTATTGTTGAATTTGTTGTTGTTTATCAATGTTGAGGTTGTTGTTGAATTTGATGGTGTTTTTCAATGTCGAGGTTGTTGTTGAATTTGTTGGTGTTTTTCAATGTTGATGTTGTTGAATTTGTTGGTGTTTTTTATGTTGAGGTTGTTGTTGTTTTTCAATGTTGAGGTTGTTGTTGAATTTGTTGGTGTTTTTAAATGTTGAGGTTGTTGTTGAATTTGCTGGTGTTTTTCGATGTTGAGGTTGTTGTTGTTTTTCAATGTTGAGGTTGTTGTTGAATTTGTTGGTGTTTTTCAATGTTGAGGTTGTTGTTGAATTTCTTGATGTTTTCATTGTTGAGGTGGTTGTTGAATTTGTTGGTGTTTTTCAATGTTGAGGTTGTTGTTGTTTTTCAATGTTGAGGTTGTTGTTGAATTTGTTGGTGTTTTTCAATGTTGAGGTTGTTGTTGTTTTTCAATGCTGAGGTTGTTGTTGAATTTGTTGGTGTTTTTGAATGTTGAGGTTGTTGTTGAATTTCTTGGTGTTTTTCAATGTTGAGGTTGTTGTTGTTTTTCAATGTTGAGGTTGTTTTTGAATTTGATGGTGTTTTTCAATGTTGAGGTTGTTGTTGTTTTTCAATGTTGAGGTTGTTGTTGAATTAGTTGGTGTTTTTCAATGTTGTGGTTGTTGTTGAATTTGTTGGCGTTTTTAAATGTTGAGGTTTATGTTGAATTTGTTGGTGTTTTTCAATGTTGGGGTTGTTGTTGAATTTGTTGGTGTTTTTCAATGTTGAGGTTGTTGTTGTTTTTCAATGTTGAGGTTGTTGTTGAATTTGTTGGTGTTTTTCAATGTTGAAGTTGTTGTTGAATTTGTTGGTGTTTTTCAATGTTGAGGTTGTTGTTGTTTTTCAATGTTCAGGTTGTTGCTGAATTGGTTGGTGCTTTTCAATGTTGAGGTTGTTGTTGTTTTTCAATGTGGAGGTTGTTGTTGTTTTTCAATGTTGAGGTTGTTGTTGTTTTTCAATGCTGAGGTTGTTCTTGAATTTGTTGGTGTTTTTGAATGTTGAGGTTGTTGTTGAATTTCTTGGTGTTTTTCAATGTTGAGGTTGTTGTTGTTTTTCAATGTTGAGGTTGTTGTTGAATTTGATGGTGTTTTTCAATGTTGAGGTTGTTGTTGTTTTTCAATGTTGAGGTTGTTGTTGAATTTGTTGGTGTTTTTCAATGTTGTGGTTGTTGTTGAATTTGTTGGCGTTTTTAAATGTTGAGGTTTATGTTGAATTTGTTGGTGTTTTTCAATGTTGGGGTTGTTGTTGAATTTGTTGGTGTTTTTCAATGTTGAGGTTGTTGTTGTTTTTCAATGTTGAGGTTGTTGTTGAATTTGTTGGTGTTTTTCAATGTTGACGTTGTTGTTGAATTTGTTGGTGTTTTTCAATGTTGAGGTTGTTGTTGTTTTTCAATGTTCAGGTTGTTGTTGAATTGGTTGGTGCTTTTCAATGTTGAGGTTGTTGTTGTTTTTCAATGTGGAGGTTGTTGTTGTTTTTCAATGTTGAGGTTGTTGTTGAATTTCTTGGTGTTTTCAATGTTGAGGTTGTTGTTGAATTTGTTGGTGTTTTTCAATGTTGAGGTTGTTGTTGTATTTGTTGGTGTTTTTCAATTTTGAGGTTGTTGTAGTTTTTCAATGTTGAGGTTGTTGTTGAATTTGTTGGTGTTTTTCAATGTTGAGGTTGTTGTTGTTTTTCAATGTTGAGGTTGTTGTTGTATTTGTTGTTGTTTTTCAATGTTGAGGTTATTGTTGAATTTGTTGTTGTTTTTCAATGTTGAGGTTGTTGTTGAATTTGATGGTGTTTTTCAATGTCGAGGTTGTTGTTGAATTTGTTGGTGTTTTTCAATGTTGAAGTTGTTGTTGAATTTGTTGGTGTTTTTTATGTTGAGGTTGTTGTTGTTTTTCAATGTTGAGGTTGTTGTTGAATTTGTTGGTGTTTTTAAATGTTGAGGTTGTTGTTGAATTTGCTGGTGTTTTTCGATGTTGAGGTTGTTGTTGTTTTTCAATGTTGAGGTTGTTGTTGAATTTGTTGGTGTTTTTCAATGTTGAGGTTGTTGTTGAATTTCTTGGTGTTTTCATTGTTGAGGTTGTTGTTGAATTTGTTGGTGTTTTTCAATGTTGAGGTTGTTGTTGTTTTTCAATGTTGAGGTTGTTGTTGAATTTGTTGGTGTTTTTCAATGTTGAGGTTGTTGTTGTTTTTCAATGCTGAGGTTGTTCTTGAATTTGTTGGTGTTTTTGAATGTTGAGGTTGTTGTTGAATTTCTTGGTGTTTTTCAATGTTGAGGTTGTTGTTGTTTTTCAATGTTGAGGTTGTTGTTGAATTTGATGGTGTTTTTCAATGTTGAGGTTGTTGTTGTTTTTCAATGTTGAGGTTGTTGTTGAATTTGTTGGTGTTTTTCAATGTTGTGGTTGTTGTTGAATTTGTTGGCGTTTTTAAATGTTGAGGTTTATGTTGAATTTGTTGGTGTTTTTCAATGTTGGGGTTGTTGTTGAATTTGTTGGTGTTTTTCAATGTTGAGGTTGTTGTTGTTTTTCAATGTTGAGGTTGTTTTTGAATTTGTTGGTGTTTTTCAATGTTGAAGTTGTTGTTGAATTTGTTGGTGTTTTTCAATGTTGAGGTTGTTGTTGTTTTTCAATGTTCAGGTTGTTGTTGAATTGGTTGGTGCTTTTCAATGTTAAGGTTGTTGTTGTTTTTCAATGTGGAGGTTGTTGTTGTTTTTCAATGTTGAGGTTGTTGTTGAATTTCTTGGTGTTTTCAATGTTGAGGTTGTTGTTGAATTTGTTGGTGTTTTTCAATGTTGAGGTTGTTGTTGTTTTGCAATGTTGAGGTTGTTGTTGTATTTGTTGGTGTTTTTCAATTTTGAGGTTGTTGTAGTTTTTCAATGTTGAGGTTGTTGTTGAATTTGTTGGTGTTTTTCAATGTCGAGGTTGTTGTTGAATTTGTTGGTGTTTTTCAATGTTGAAGTTGTTGTTCAATTTGTTGGTGTTTTTCAATGTTGAGGTTGTTGTTGAATTTGTTGGTGTTTTTAAATGTTGAGGTTGTTGTTGAATTTGTTGGTGTTTTTCAATGTTGAGGTTGTTGTTGTTTTTCAATGTTGAGGTTGTTGTTGAATTTGTTGGTGTTTTCCAATGTTGAGGTTGTTGTTGTTGTTCAATGTGGAGGTTGTTGTTGAATTTGTTGGCGTTTTTAAATGTTGAGGTTGTTGTTGAATTTGTTGGTGTTTTTCAATGTTGAGGTTGTTGCTGAATTTGATGGTGCTTTTCAATGTCGAGGTTGTTGTTGAATTTGTTGGTGTTTTTCAATGTTGAAGTTGTTGTTGTTTTTCAATGTTGAGGTTGTTGTTGAATTTGTTGGTGTTTTCCAATGTTGAGGTTGTTGTTGTTGTTCAATGTGGAGGTTGTTGTTGAATTTGTTGGCGTTTTTAAATGTTGAGGTTGTTGTTGAATTTGTTGGAGTTTTTCAATGTTGAGGTTGTTGCTGAATTTGATGGTGCTTTTCAATGTCGAGGTTGTTGTTGAATTTGTTGGTGTTTTTCAGTGTTGAAGTTGTTGTTGAATTTGTTGGTGTTTTTTATGTTGAGGTTGTTTTTGTTTTTCAATGTTGAGGTTGTTGTTGAATTTGTTGGTGTTTTTCAATGTTGAGGTTGTTGTTGTTTTTCAATGTTGAGGTTGTTGTTATTTTTAATTGTTGAGGTTGTTGTTGAATTTGTTGGTGTTTTTCAATTTCGAGGTTGTTGTTGAATTTGTTGGTGTTTTTCAATGTTGAAGTTGTTGTTGAATTTGTTGGTGTTTTTCAATGTTGAGGTTGTTGTTGTTTTTCAATGTTGAGGTTGTTGTTGAATTTGTTGGTGTTTTTCAATGTTGAGGTTGTTGTTGTTTTTCAATGCTGAGGTTGTTGTTGAATTTGTTGGTGTTTTTCAATGTTGAGGTTGTTGTTGAATTTGTTGGTGTTTTTCAATATTGAGGTTGCTGTTGTTTTTCAATCTTGAGGTTGTTGTTGAATTTGTTCGTGTTTTTCAATGTTGAGGTTGTTGTTGTTTTTCAATGTTGAGGTTGCTGTTGAATTTGTTGGTGTTTTTCAATGTTGAGGTTGTTGTTGAATTTGTTGGTGTTTTTCAATGTTGTGGATGTTGTTGAATTTGTTGGTGTTTTTCAATGTTGAGGTTGTTGTTGTTTTTCAATGTTGAGGTTATTGTTGAATTTGTTGTTGTTTTTCAATGTTGAGGTTGTTGTTGAATTTGATGGTGTTTTTCAATGTCGAGGTTGTTGTTGAATTTGTTGGTGTTTTTCAATGTTGATGTTGTTGTTGAATTTGTTGGTGTTTTTTATGTTGAGGTTGTTGTTGTTTTTCAATGTTGAGGTTGTTGTTGAATTTGTTGGTGTTTTTAAATGTTGAGGTTGTTGTTGAATTTGCTGGTGTTTTTCGATGTTGAGGTTGTTGTTGTTTTTCAATGTTGAGGTTGTTGTTGAATTTGTTGGTGTTTTTCAATGTTGAGGTTGTTGTTGAATTTCTTGATGTTTTCATTGTTGAGGTTGTTGTTGAATTTGTTGGTGTTTTTCAATGTTGAGGTTGTTGTTGTTTTTCAATGTTGAGGTTGTTGTTGAATTTGTTGGTGTTTTTCAATGTTGAGGTTGTTGTTGTTTTTCAATGCTGAGGTTGTTGTTGAATTTGTTGGTGTTTTTGAATGTTGAGGTTGTTGTTGAATTTCTTGGTGTTTTTCAATGTTGAGGTTGTTGTTGTTTTTCAATGTTGAGGTTGTTTTGAATTTGATGGTGTTTTTCAATGTTGAGGTTGTTGTTGTTTTTCAATGTTGAGGTTGTTGTTGAATTAGTTGGTGTTTTTCAATGTTGTGGTTGTTGTTGAATTTGTTGGCGTTTTTAAATGTTGAGGTTTATGTTGAATTTGTTGGTGTTTTTCAATGTTGGGGTTGTTGTTGAATTTGTTGGTGTTTTTCAATGTTGAGGTTGTTGTTGTTTTTCAATGTTGAGGTTGTTGTTGAATTTGTTGGTGTTTTTCAATGTTGAAGTTGTTGTTGAATTTGTTGGTGTTTTTCAATGTTGAGGTTGTTGTTGTTTTTCAATGTTCAGGTTGTTGCTGAATTGGTTGGTGCTTTTCAATGTTGAGGTTGTTGTTGTTTTTCAATGTGGAGGTTGTTGTTGTTTTTCAATGTTGAGGTTGTTGTTGTTTTTCAATGCTGAGGTTGTTCTTGAATTTGTTGGTGTTTTTGAATGTTGAGGTTGTTGTTGAATTTCTTGGTGTTTTTCAATGTTGAGGTTGTTGTTGTTTTTCAATGTTGAGGTTGTTGTTGAATTTGATGGTGTTTTTCAATGTTGAGGTTGTTGTTGTTTTTCAATGTTGAGGTTGTTGTTGAATTTGTTGGTGTTTTTCAATGTTGTGGTTGTTGTTGAATTTGTTGGCGTTTTTAAATGTTGAGGTTTATGTTGAATTTGTTGGTGTTTTTCAATGTTGGGGTTGTTGTTGAATTTGTTGGTGTTTTTCAATGTTGAGGTTGTTGTTGTTTTTCAATGTTGAGGTTGTTGTTGAATTTGTTGGTGTTTTTCAATGTTGACGTTGTTGTTGAATTTGTTGGTGTTTTTCAATGTTGAGGTTGTTGTTGTTTTTCAATGTTCAGGTTGTTGTTGAATTGGTTGGTGCTTTTCAATGTTGAGGTTGTTGTTGTTTTTCAATGTGGAGGTTGTTGTTGTTTTTCAATGTTGAGGTTGTTGTTGAATTTCTTGGTGTTTTCAATGTTGAGGTTGTTGTTGAATTTGTTGGTGTTTTTCAATGTTGAGGTTGTTGTTGTATTTGTTGGTGTTTTTCAATTTTGAGGTTGTTGTAGTTTTTCAATGTTGAGGTTGTTGTTGAATTTGTTGGTGTTTTTCAATGTTGAGGTTGTTGTTGTTTTTCAATGTTGAGGTTGTTGTTGTATTTGTTGTTGTTTTTCAATGTTGAGGTTATTGTTGAATTTGTTGTTGTTTTTCAATGTTGAGGTTGTTGTTGAATTTGATGGTGTTTTTCAATGTCGAGGTTGTTGTTGAATTTGTTGGTGTTTTTCAATGTTGAAGTTGTTGTTGAATTTGTTGGTGTTTTTTATGTTGAGGTTGTTGTTGTTTTTCAATGTTGAGGTTGTTGTTGAATTTGTTGGTGTTTTTAAATGTTGAGGTTGTTGTTGAATTTGCTGGTGTTTTTCGATGTTGAGGTTGTTGTTGTTTTTCAATGTTGAGGTTGTTGTTGAATTTGTTGGTGTTTTTCAATGTTGAGGTTGTTGTTGAATTTCTTGGTGTTTTCATTGTTGAGGTTGTTGTTGAATTTGTTGGTGTTTTTCAGTGTTGAGGTTGTTGTTGTTTTTCAATGTTGAGGTTGTTGTTGAATTTGTTGGTGTTTTTCAATGTTGAGGTTGTTGTTGTTTTTCAATGCTGAGGTTGTTGTTGAATTTGTTGGTGTTTTTGAATGTTGAGGTTGTTGTTGAATTTCTTGGTGTTTTTCAATGTTGAGGTTGTTGTTGTTTTTCAATGTTGAGGTTGTTGTTGAATTTGATGGTGTTTTTCAATGTTGAGGTTGTTGTTGTTTTTCAATGTTGAGGTTGTTGTTGAATTAGTTGGTGTTTTTCAATGTTGTGGTTGTTGTTGAATTTGTTGGCGTTTTAAAATGTTGAGGTTTATGTTGAATTTGTTGGTGTTTTTCAAAGTCGAGGTTGTTGTTGAATTTGTTGGTGTTTTTCAATGTTGAGGTTGTTGTTGTTTTTCAATGTTGAGGTTGTTGTTGAATTTGTTGGTGTTTTTCAATGTTGAAGTTGTTGTTGAATTTGTTGGTGTTTTTCAATGTTGAGGTTGTTGTTGTTTTTCAATGTTCAGGTTGTTGCTGAATTGGTTGGTGCTTTTCAATGTTGAGTTTGTTGTTGTTGTTTTTCAATGTGGAGGTTGTTGTTGTTTTTCAATGTTGAGGTTGTTGTTGTTTTTCAATGCTGAGGTTGTTCTTGAATTTGTTGGTGTTTTTGAATGTTGAGGTTGTTGTTGAATTTCTTGGTGTTTTTCAATGTTGAGGTTGTTGTTGTTTTTCAATGTTGAGGTTGTTGTTGTATTTCAATGTTGAGGTTGTTGTTGAATTTGTTGGTGTTTTTCAATGTTGAGGTTGTTGTTGAATTTGTTGGTGTTTTTCAATATTGAGGTTGCTGTTGTTTTTCAATCTTGAGGTTGTTGTTGAATTTGTTCGTGTTTTTCAATGTTGAGGTTGTTGTTGTTTTTCAATGTTGAGGTTGCTGTTGAATTTGTTGGTGTTTTTCAATGTTGAGGTTGTTGTTGAATTTGTTGGTGTTTTTCAATGTTGTGGATGTTGTTGAATTTGTTGGTGTTTTTCAATGTTGAGGTTGTTGTTGTTTTTCAATGTTGAGGTTATTGTTGAATTTGTTGTTGTTTTTCAATGTTGAGGTTGTTGTTGAATTTGATGGTGTTTTTCAATGTCGAGGTTGTTGTTGAATTTGTTGGTGTTTTTCAATGTTGATGTTGTTGTTGAATTTGTTGGTGTTTTTTATGTTGAGGTTGTTGTTGTTTTTCAATGTTGAGGTTGTTGTTGAATTTGTTGGTGTTTTTAAATGTTGAGGTTGTTGTTGAATTTGCTGGTGTTTTTCGATGTTGAGGTTGTTGTTGTTTTTCAATGTTGAGGTTGTTGTTGAATTTGTTGGTGTTTTTCAATGTTGAGGTTGTTGTTGAATTTCTTGATGTTTTCATTGTTGAGGTTGTTGTTGAATTTGTTGGTGTTTTTCAATGTTGAGGTTGTTGTTGTTTTTCAATGTTGAGGTTGTTGTTGAATTTGTTGGTGTTTTTCAATGTTGAGGTTGTTGTTGTTTTTCAATGCTGAGGTTGTTGTTGAATTTGTTGGTGTTTTTGAATGTTGAGGTTGTTGTTGAATTTCTTGGTGTTTTTCAATGTTGAGGTTGTTGTTGTTTTTCAATGTTGAGGTTGTTTTTGAATTTGATGGTGTTTTTCAATGTTGAGGTTGTTGTTGTTTTTCAATGTTGAGGTTGTTGTTGAATTAGTTGGTGTTTTTCAATGTTGTGGTTGTTGTTGAATTTGTTGGCGTTTTTAAATGTTGAGGTTTATGTTGAATTTGTTGGTGTTTTTCAATGTTGGGGTTGTTGTTGAATTTGTTGGTGTTTTTCAATGTTGAGGTTGTTGTTGTTTTTCAATGTTGAGGTTGTTGTTGAATTTGTTGGTGTTTTTCAATGTTGAAGTTGTTGTTGAATTTGTTGGTGTTTTTCAATGTTGAGGTTGTTGTTGTTTTTCAATGTTCAGGTTGTTGCTGAATTGGTTGGTGCTTTTCAATGTTGAGGTTGTTGTTGTTTTTCAATGTGGAGGTTGTTGTTGTTTTTCAATGTTGAGGTTGTTGTTGTTTTTCAATGCTGAGGTTGTTCTTGAATTTGTTGGTGTTTTTGAATGTTGAGGTTGTTGTTGAATTTCTTGGTGTTTTTCAATGTTGAGGTTGTTGTTGTTTTTCAATGTTGAGGTTGTTGTTGAATTTGATGGTGTTTTTCAATGTTGAGGTTGTTGTTGTTTTTCAATGTTGAGGTTGTTGTTGAATTTGTTGGTGTTTTTCAATGTTGTGGTTGTTGTTGAATTTGTTGGCGTTTTTAAATGTTGAGGTTTATGTTGAATTTGTTGGTGTTTTTCAATGTTGGGGTTGTTGTTGAATTTGTTGGTGTTTTTCAATGTTGAGGTTGTTGTTGTTTTTCAATGTTGAGGTTGTTGTTGAATTTGTTGGTGTTTTTCAATGTTGACGTTGTTGTTGAATTTGTTGGTGTTTTTCAATGTTGAGGTTGTTGTTGTTTTTCAATGTTCAGGTTGTTGTTGAATTGGTTGGTGCTTTTCAATGTTGAGGTTGTTGTTGTTTTTCAATGTGGAGGTTGTTGTTGTTTTTCAATGTTGAGGTTGTTGTTGAATTTCTTGGTGTTTTCAATGTTGAGGTTGTTGTTGAATTTGTTGGTGTTTTTCAATGTTGAGGTTGTTGTTGTATTTGTTGGTGTTTTTCAATTTTGAGGTTGTTGTAGTTTTTCAATGTTGAGGTTGTTGTTGAATTTGTTGGTGTTTTTCAATGTTGAGGTTGTTGTTGTTTTTCAATGTTGAGGTTGTTGTTGTATTTGTTGTTGTTTTTCAATGTTGAGGTTATTGTTGAATTTGTTGTTGTTTTTCAATGTTGAGGTTGTTGTTGAATTTGATGGTGTTTTTCAATGTCGAGGTTGTTGTTGAATTTGTTGGTGTTTTTCAATGTTGAAGTTGTTGTTGAATTTGTTGGTGTTTTTTATGTTGAGGTTGTTGTTGTTTTTCAATGTTGAGGTTGTTGTTGAATTTGTTGGTGTTTTTAAATGTTGAGGTTGTTGTTGAATTTGCTGGTGTTTTTCGATGTTGAGGTTGTTGTTGTTTTTCAATGTTGAGGTTGTTGTTGAATTTGTTGGTGTTTTTCAATGTTGAGGTTGTTGTTGAATTTCTTGGTGTTTTCATTGTTGAGGTTGTTGTTGAATTTGTTGGTGTTTTTCAGTGTTGAGGTTGTTGTTGTTTTTCAATGTTGAGGTTGTTGTTGAATTTGTTGGTGTTTTTCAATGTTGAGGTTGTTGTTGTTTTTCAATGCTGAGGTTGTTGTTGAATTTGTTGGTGTTTTTGAATGTTGAGGTTGTTGTTGAATTTCTTGGTGTTTTTCAATGTTGAGGTTGTTGTTGTTTTTCAATGTTGAGGTTGTTGTTGAATTTGATGGTGTTTTTCAATGTTGAGGTTGTTGTTGTTTTTCAATGTTGAGGTTGTTGTTGAATTAGTTGGTGTTTTTCAATGTTGTGGTTGTTGTTGAATTTGTTGGCGTTTTAAAATGTTGAGGTTTATGTTGAATTTGTTGGTGTTTTTCAAAGTCGAGGTTGTTGTTGAATTTGTTGGTGTTTTTCAATGTTGAGGTTGTTGTTGTTTTTCAATGTTGAGGTTGTTGTTGAATTTGTTGGTGTTTTTCAATGTTGAAGTTGTTGTTGAATTTGTTGGTGTTTTTCAATGTTGAGGTTGTTGTTGTTTTTCAATGTTCAGGTTGTTGCTGAATTGGTTGGTGCTTTTCAATGTTGAGTTTGTTGTTGTTGTTTTTCAATGTGGAGGTTGTTGTTGTTTTTCAATGTTGAGGTTGTTGTTGTTTTTCAATGCTGAGGTTGTTCTTGAATTTGTTGGTGTTTTTGAATGTTGAGGTTGTTGTTGAATTTCTTGGTGTTTTTCAATGTTGAGGTTGTTGTTGTTTTTCAATGTTGAGGTTGTTGTTGAATTTGATGGTGTTTTTCAATGTTGAGGTTGTTGTTGTTTTTCAATGTTGAGGTTGTTGTTGAATTTGTTGGTGTTTTTCAATGTTGTGGTTGTTGTTGAATCTGTTGGCGTTTTTAAATGTTGAGGTTTATGTTGAATTTGTTGGTGTTTTTCAATGTTGGGGTTGTTGTTGAATTTGTTGGTGTTTTTCAATGTTGAGGTTGTTGTTGTTTTTCAATGTTGAGGTTGTTGTTGAATTTGTTGGTGTTTTTCAATGTTGACGTTGTTGTTGAATTTGTTGGTGTTTTTCAATGTTGAGGTTGTTGTTGTTTTTCAATGTTCAGGTTGTTGTTGAATTGGTTGGTGCTTTTCAATGTTGAGGTTGTTGTTGTTTTTCAATGTGGAGGTTGTTGTTGTTTTTCAATGTTGAGGTTGTTGTTGAATTTCTTGGTGTTTTCAATGTTGAGGTTGTTGTTGAATTTGTTGGTGTTTTTCAATGTTGAGGTTGTTGTTGTTTTTCAATGTTGAGGTTGTTGTTGTATTTGTTGGTGTTTTTCAATTTTGAGGTTGTTGTAGTTTTTCAATGTTGAGGTTGTTGTTGAATTTGTTGTTGTTTTTCAATGTTGAGGTTGTTGTTGTTTTTCAATGTTGAGGTTGTTGTTGTATTTGTTGGTGTTTTTCAATTTTGAGGTTGTTGTAGTTTTTCAATGTTGAGGTTGTTGTTGAATTTGTTGGTGTTTTTCAATGTCGAGGTTGTTGTTGAATTTGTTGGTGTTTTTCAATGTTGAAGTTGTTGTTGATTTTGTTGGTGTTTTTCAATGTTGAGGTTGTTGTTGAATTTGTTGGTGTTTTTAAATGTTGAGGTTGTTGTTGAATTTGTTGGTGTTTTTCAATGTTGAGGTTGTTGTTGTTTTTCAATGTTGAGGTTGTTGTTGAATTTGTTGGTGTTTTCCAATGTTGAGGTTGTTGTTGTTGTTCAATGTGGAGGTTGTTGTTGAATTTGTTGGCGTTTTTAAATGTTGAGGTTGTTGTTGAATTTGTTGGTGTTTTTCAATGTTGAGGTTGTTGCTGAATTTGATGGTGCTTTTCAATGTCGAGGTTGTTGTTGAATTTGTTGGTGTTTTTCAATGTTGAAGTTGTTGTTGTTTTTCAATGTTGAGGTTTTTGTTGAATTTGTTGGTGTTTTCCAATGTTGAGGTTGTTGTTGTTGTTCAATGTGGAGGTTGTTGTTGAATTTGTTGGCGTTTTTAAATGTTGAGGTTGTTGTTGAATTTGTTGGTGTTTTTCAATGTTGAGGTTGTTGCTGAATTTGATGGTGCTTTTCAATGTCGAGGTTGTTGTTGAATTTGTTGGTGTTTTTCAATGTTGAAGTTGTTGTTGAATTTGTTGGTGTTTTTTATGTTGAGTTTGTTTTTGTTTTTCAATGTTGAGGTTGTTGTTGAATTTGTTGGTGTTTTTCAATGTTGAGGTTGTTGTTGTTTTTCAATGTTGAGGTTGTTGTTATTTTTATATGTTGAGGTTGTTGTTGAATTTGTTGGTGTTTTTCAATTTCGAGGTTGTTGTTGAATTTGTTGGTGTTTTTCAATGTTGAAGTTGTTGTTGAATTTGTTGGTGCTTTTCAATGTTGAGGTTGTTGTTGTTTTTCAATGTTGAGGTTGTTGTTGAATTTGTTGGTGTTTTTCAATGTTGAGGTTGTTGTTGTTTTTCAATGCTGAGGTTGTTGTTGAATTTGTTGGTGTTTTTCAATGTTGAGGTTGTTGTTGAATTTGTTGGTGTTTTTCAATATTGAGGTTGCTGTTGTTTTTCAATCTTGAGGTTGTTGTTGAATTTGTTGGTGTTTTTCAATGTTGAGGTTGTTGTTGTTTTTCAATGTTGAGGTTGCTGTTGAATTTGTTGGTGTTTTTCAATGTTGAGGTTGTTGTTGAATTTGTTGGTGTTTTTCAATATTGTGGATGTTGTTGAATTTGTTGGTGTTTTTCAATGTTGAGGTTGTTGTTGTTTTTCAATGTTGAGGTTATTGTTGAATTTGTTGTTGTTTTTCAATGTTGAGGTTGTTGTTGAATTTGATGGTGTTTTTCAATGTCGAGGTTGTTGTTGAATTTGTTGGTCTTTTTCAATGTTGAAGTTGTTGTTGAATTTGTTGGTGTTTTTTATGTTGAGGTTTTTGTTGTTTTTCAATGTTGAGGTTGTTGTTGAATTTGTTGGTGTTTTTAAATGTTGAGGTTGTTGTTGAATTTGCTGGTGTTTTTCGATGTTGAGGTTGTTGTTGTTTTTCAATGTTGAGGTTGTTGTTGAATTTGTTGGTGTTTTTCAATGTTGAGGTTGTTGTTGAATTTCTTGGTGTTTTCATTGTTGAGGTTGTTGTTGAATTTGTTGGTGTTTTTCAATGTTGAGGTTGTTGTTGAATTTGTTGGTGTTTTTCAATGTTGAGGTTGTTGTTCTTTTTCAATTCTGAGGTTGTTGTTGAATTTGTTGGTGTTTTTGAATGTTGAGGTTGTTGTTGAATTTCTTGGTGTTTTTCAATGTTGAGGTTGTTGTTGTTTTTCAATGCTGAGGTTGTTGTTGAATTTGTTGGTGTTTTTGAATGTTGAGGTTGTTGTTGAATTTCTTGGTGTTTTTCAATGTTGAGGTTGTTGTTGTTTTTCAATGTTGAGGTTGTTGTTGAATTTGATGGTGTTTTTCAATGTTGAGGTTGTTGTTGTTTTTCAATGTTGAGGTTGTTGTTGAATTTGTTGGTGTTTTTCAATGTTGTGGTTGTTGTTGAATTTGTTGGCGTTTTTAAATGTTGAGGTTTATGTTGAATTTGTTGGTGTTTTTCAATGTTGGGGTTGTTGTTGAATTTGTTGGTGTTTTTCAATGTTGAGGTTGTTGTTGTTTTTCAATGTTGAGGTTGTTGTTGAATTTGTTGGTGTTTTTCAATGTTGAAGTTGTTGTTGAATTTGTTGGTCTTTTTCAATGTTGAGGTTTTTGTTGTTTTTCAATGTTCAGGTTGTTGTTGAATTGGTTGGTGCTTTTCAATGTTGAGGTTGTTGTTGTTTTTCAATGTGGAGGTTGTTGTTGTTTTTCAATGTTGAGGTTGTTGTTGAATTTATTGGTGTTTTCAATGTTGAGGTTGTTGTTGAATTTGTTGGTGTTTTTCAATGTTGAGGTTGTTGTTGTTTTTCAATGTTGAGGTTGTTGTTGTATTTGTTGGTGTTTTTCAATTTTGAGGTTGTTGTAGTTTTTCAATGTTGAGGTTGTTGTTGAATTTGTTGGTGTTTTTCAATCTCGAGGTTGTTGTTGAATTTGTTGGTGTTTTTCAATGTTGAAGTTGTTGTTGAATTTGTTGGTGTTTTTCAATGTTGAGGTTGTTGTTGAATTTGTTGGTGTTTTTAAATGTTGAGGTTGTTGTTGAATTTGTTGGTGTTTTTCAATGTTGAGGTTGTTGTTGTTTTTCAATGTTGAGGTTGTTGTTGAATTTGTTGGTGTTTTCCAATGTTGAGGTTGTTGTTGTTGTTCAATGTGGAGGTTGTTGTTGAATTTGTTGGCGTTTTTAAATGTTGAGGTTGTTGCTGAATTTGTTGGTGTTTTTCAATGTTGAGGTTGTTGCTGAATTTGATGGTGCTTTTCAATGTCGAGGTTGTTGTTGAATTTGTTGGTGTTTTTCAATGTTGAAGTTGTTGTTGAATTTGTTGGTGTTTTTCAATGTTGAGGTTGTTGTTGAATTTGTTGGTGTTTTTCAATATTGAGGTTGCTGTTCTTTTTCAATCTTGAGGTTGTTGTTGAATTTGTTGGTGTTTTTCAATGTTGAGGTTGTTGTTGTTTTTCAATGTTGAGGTTGCTGTTGAATTTGTTGGTGTTTTTCAATGTTGAGGTTGTTGTTGAATTTGTTGGTGTTTTTCAATGTTGTGGATGTTGTTGAATTTGTTGGTGTTTTTCAATGTTGAGGTTGTTGTTGTTTTTCAATGTTGAGGTTATTGTTGAATTTGTTGTTGTTTTTCAATGTTGAGGTTGTTGTTGTTTTTCAATGTTGAGGTTGTTGTTGAATTTGTTGGTGTTTTTCAATGTTGAGGTTGTTGTTGTTTTTCAATGCTGAGGTTGTTGTTGAATTTGTTGGTGTTTTTCAATGTTGAGGTTGTTGTTGAATTTGTTGGTGTTTTTCAATATTGAGGTTGCTGTTGTTTTTCAATCTTGAGGTTGTTGTTGAATTTGTTGGTGTTTTTCAATGTTGAGGTTGTTGTTGTTTTTCAATGTTGAGGTTGCTGTTGAATTTGTTGTTGTTTTTCAATGTTGAGGTTGTTGTTGAATTTGTTGGTGTTTTTCAATGTTGTGGATGTTGTTGAATTTGTTGGTGTTTTTCAATGTTGAGGTTGTTGTTGTTTTTCAATGTTGAGGTTATTGTTGAATTTGATGGTGTTTTTCAATGTCGAGGTTGTTGTTGAATTTGTTGGTGTTTTTCAATGTTGAAGTTGTTGTTGAATTTGTTGGTGTTTTTTATGTTGAGGTTGTTGCTGTTTTTCAATGTTGAGGTTGTTGTTGAATTTGTTGGTGTTTTTAAATGTTGAGGTTGTTGTTGAATTTGCTGGTGTTTTTCGATGTTGAGGTTGTTGTTGTTTTTCAATGTTGAGGTTGTTGTTGAATTTGTTGGTGTTTTTCAATGTTGAGGTTGTTGTTGAATTTCTTGGTGTTTTCATTGTTGAGGTTGTTGTTGAATTTGTTGGTGTTTTTCAATGTTGAGGTTGTTGTTGTTTTTCAATGTTGAGGTTGTTGTTGAATTTGTTGGTGTTTTTCAATGTTGAGGTTGTTGTTGTTTTTCAATGCTGAGGTTGTTGTTGAATTTGTTGGTGTTTTTCAATGTTGAGGTTGTTGTTGAATTTCTTGGTGTTTTTCAATGTTGAGGTTGTTGTTGTTTTTCAATGTTGAGGTTGTTGTTGAATTTGATGGTGTTTTTCAATGTTGAGGTTGTTGTTGTTTTTCAATGTTGAGGTTGTTGTTGAATTAGTTGGTGTTTTTCAATGTTGTGGTTGTTGTTGAATTTGTTGGCGTTTTTAAATGTTGAGGTTTATGTTGAATTTGTTGGTGTTTTTCAATGTTGGGGTTGTTGTTGAATTTGTTGGTGTTTTTCAATGTTGAGGTTGTTGTTGTTTTTCAATGTTGAGGTTGTTGTTGAATTTGTTGGTGTTTTTCAATGTTGAAGTTGTTGTTGAATTTGTTGGTGTTTTTCAATGTTGAGGTTGTTGTTGTTTTTCAATGTTCAGGTTGTTGCTGAATTGGTTGGTGCTTTTCAATGTTGAGGTTGTTGTTGTTTTTCAATGTGGAGGTTGTTGTTGTTTTTCAATGTTGAGGTTGTTGTTGTTTTTCAATGCTGAGGTTGTTCTTGAATTTGTTGGTGTTTTTGAATGTTGAGGTTGTTGTTGAATTTCTTGGTGTTTTTCAATGTTGAGGTTGTTGTTGTTTTTCAATGTTGAGGTTGTTGTTGAATTTGATGGTGTTTTTCAATGTTGAGGTTGTTGTTGTTTTTCAATGTTGAGGTTGTTGTTGAATTTGTTGGTGTTTTTCAATGTTGTGGTTGTTGTTGAATTTGTTGGCGTTTTTAAATGTTGAGGTTTATGTTGAATTTGTTGGTGTTTTTCAATGTTGGGGTTGTTGTTGAATTTGTTGGTGTTTTTCAATGTTGAGGTTGTTGTTGTTTTTCAATGTTGAGGTTGTTGTTGAATTTGTTGGTGTTTTTCAATGTTGACGTTGTTGTTGAATTTGTTGGTGTTTTTCAATGTTGAGGTTGTTGTTGTTTTTCAATGTTCAGGTTGTTGTTGAATTGGTTGGTGCTTTTCAATGTTGAGGTTGTTGTTGTTTTTCAATGTGGAGGTTGTTGTTGTTTTTCAATGTTGAGGTTGTTGTTGAATTTCTTGGTGTTTTCAATGTTGAGGTTGTTGTTGAATTTGTTGGTGTTTTTCAATGTTGAGGTTGTTGTTGTTTTTCAATGTTGAGGTTGTTGTTGTATTTGTTGGTGTTTTTCAATTTTGAGGTTGTTGTAGTTTTTCAATGTTGAGGTTGTTGTTGAATTTGTTGGTGTTTTTCAATGTTGAGGTTGTTGTTGTTTTTCAATGTTGAGGTTGTTGTTGTATTTGTTGTTGTTTTTCAATGTTGAGGTTATTGTTGAATTTGTTGTTGTTTTTCAATGTTGAGGTTGTTGTTGAATTTGATGGTGTTTTTCAATGTCGAGGTTGTTGTTGAATTTGTTGGTGTTTTTTATGTTGAGGTTGTTGTTGTTTTTCAATGTTGAGGTTGTTGTTGAATTTGTTGGTGTTTTCAAATGTTGAGGTTGTTGTTGAATTTGTTGGTGTTTTTCAATGTCGAGGTTGTTGTTGAATTTGCTGGTGTTTTTCGATGTTGAGGTTGTTGTTGTTTTTCAATGTTGAGGTTGTTGTTGAATTTGTTGGTGTTTTTCAATGTTGAGGTTGTTGTTGAATTTCTTGGTGTTTTCATTGTTGAGGTTGTTGTTGAATTTGTTGGTGTTTTTCAATTTTGAGGTTGTTGTTGTTTTTCAATGTTGAGGTTGTTGTTGAATTTGTTGGTGTTTTTCAATGTTGAGGTTGTTGTTGTTTTTCAATGCTGAGGTTGTTGTTGAATTTGTTGGTGTTTTTGAATGTTGAGGTTGTTGTTGAATTTCTTGGTGTTTTTCAATGTTGAGGTTGTTGTTGTTTTTCAATGTTGAGGTTGTTGTTGAATTTGATGGTGTTTTTCAATGTTGAGGTTGTTGTTGTTTTTCAATGTTGAGGTTGTTGTTGAATTAGTTGGTGTTTTTCAATGTTGTGGTTGTTGTTGAATTTGTTGGCGTTTTAAAATGTTGAGGTTTATGTTGAATTTGTTGGTGTTTTTCAATGTTGGGGTTGTTGTTGAATTTGTTGGTGTTTTTCAATGTTGAGGTTGTTGTTGTTTTTCAATGTTGAGGTTGTTGTTGAATTTGTTGGTGTTTTTCAATGTTGAAGTTGTTGTTGAATTTGTTGGTGTTTTTCAATGTTGAGGTTGTTGTTGTTTTTCAATGTTCAGGTTGTTGCTGAATTGGTTGGTGCTTTTCAATGTTGAGGTTGTTGTTGTTTTTCAATGTGGAGGTTGTTGTTGTTTTTCAATGTTGAGGTTGATGTTGTTTTTCAATGCTGAGGTTGTTCTTGAATTTGTTGGTGTTTTTGAATGTTGAGGTTGTTGTTGAATTTCTTGGTGTTTTTCAATGTTGAGGTTGTTGTTGTTTTTCAATGTTGAGGTTGTTGTTGAATTTGATGGTGTTTTTCAATGTTGAGGTTGTTGTTGTTTTTCAATGTTGAGGTTGTTGTTGAATTTGTTGGTGTTTTTCAATGTTGTGGTTGTTGTTGAATTTGTTGGCGTTTTTAAATGTTGAGGTTTATGTTGAATTTGTTGGTGTTTTTCAATGTTGGGGTTGTTGTTGAATTTGTTGGTGTTTTTCAATGTTGAGGTTGTTGTTGTTTTTCAATGTTGAGGTTGTTGTTGAATTTGTTGGTGTTTTTCAATGTTGACGTTGTTGTTGAATTTGTTGGTGTTTTTCAATGTTGAGGTTGTTGTTGTTTTTCAATGTTCAGGTTGTTGTTGAATTGGTTGGTGCTTTTCAATGTTGAGGTTGTTGTTGTTTTTCAATGTGGAGGTTGTTGTTGTTTTTCAATGTTGAGGTTGTTGTTGAATTTCTTGGTGTTTTCAATGTTGAGGTTGTTGTTGAATTTGTTGGTGTTTTTCAATGTTGAGGTTGTTGTTGTTTTTCAATGTTGAGGTTGTTGTTGTATTTGTTGGTGTTTTTCAATTTTGAGGTTGTTGTAGTTTTTCAATGTTGAGGTTGTTGTTGAATTTGTTGGTGTTTTTCAATGTTGAGGTTGTTGTTGTTTTTCAATGTTGAGGTTGTTGTTGTATTTGTTGGTGTTTTTCAATTTTGAGGTTGTTGTAGTTTTTCAATGTTGAGGTTGTTGTTGAATTTGTTGGTGTTTTTCAATGTCGAGGTTGTTGTTGAATTTGTTGGTGTTTTTCAATGTTGAAGTTGTTGTTGAATTTGTTGGTGTTTTTCAATGTTGAGGTTGTTGTTGAATTTATTGGTGTTTTTAAATGTTGAGGTTGTTGTTGAATTTGTTGGTGTTTTTCAATGTTGAGGTTGTTGTTGTTTTTCAATGTTGAGGTTGTTGTTGAATTTGTTGGTGTTTTCCAATGTTGAGGTTGTTGTTGTTGTTCAATGTGGAGGTTGTTGTTGAATTTGTTGGCGTTTTTAAATGTTGAGGTTGTTGTTGAATTTGTTGGTGTTTTTCAATGTTGAGGTTGTTGCTGAATTTGATGGTGCTTTTCAATGTCGAGGTTGTTGTTGAATTTGTTGGTGTTTTTCAATGTTGAAGTTGTTGTTGTTTTTCAATGTTGAGGTTTTTGTTGAATTTGTTGGTGTTTTCCAATGTTGAGGTTGTTGTTGTTGTTCAATGTGGAGGTTGTTGTTGAATTTGTTGGCGTTTTTAAATGTTGAGGTTGTTGTCGAATTTGTTGGTGTTTTTCAATGTTGAGGTTGTTGCTGAATTTGATGGTGCTTTTCAATGTCGAGGTTGTTGTTGAATTTGTTGGTGTTTTTCAATGTTGAAGTTGTTGTTGAATTTGTTGGTGTTTTTTATGTTGAGGTTGTTTTTGTTTTTCAATGTTGAGGTTGTTGTTGAATTTGTTGGTGTTTTTCAATGTTGAGGTTGTTGTTGTTTTTCAATGTTGAGGTTGTTGTTATTTTTATATGTTGAGGTTGTTGTTGAATTTGTTGGTGTTTTTCAATTTCGAGGTTGTTGTTGAATTTGTTGGTGTTTTTCAATGTTGAAGTTGTTGTTGAATTTGTTGGTGTTTTTCAATGTTGAGGTTGTTGTTGTTTTTCAATGTTGAGGTTGTTGTTGAATTTGTTGGTGTTTTTCAATGTTGAGGTTGTTGTTGTTTTTCAATGCTGAGGTTGTTGTTGAATTTGTTGGTGTTTTTCAATGTTGAGGTTGTTGTTGAATTTGTTGGTGTTTTTCAATATTGAGGTTGCTGTTGTTTTTCAATCTTGAGGTTGTTGTTGAATTTGTTGGTGTTTTTCAATGTTGAGGTTGTTGTTGTTTTTCAATGTTGAGGTTGCTGTTGAATTTGTTGGTGTTTTTCAATGTTGAGGTTGTTGTTGAATTTGTTGGTGTTTTTCAATGTTGTGGATGTTGTTGAATTTGTTGGTGTTTTTCAATGTTGAGGTTGTTGTTGTTTTTCAATGTTGAGGTTATTGTTGAATTTGTTGTTGTTTTTCAATGTTGAGGTTGTTGTTGAATTTGATGGTGTTTTTCAATGTCGAGGTTGTTGTTGAATTTGTTGGTCTTTTTCAATGTTGAAGTTGTTGTTGAATTTGTTGGTGTTTTTTATGTTGAGGTTGTTGTTGTTTTTCAATGTTGAGGTCTTTGTTGAATTTGTTGGTGTTTTTAAATGTTGAGGTTGTTGTTGAATTTGCTGGTGTTTTTCGATGTTGAGGTTGTTGTTGTTTTTCAATGTTGAGGTTGTTGTTGAATTTGTTGGTGTTTTTCAATGTTGAGGTTGTTGTTGAATTTCTTGGTGTTTTCATTGTTGAGGTTGTTGTTGAATTTGTTGGTGTTTTTCAATGTTGAGGTTGTTGTTGAATTTGTTGGTGTTTTTCAATGTTGAGGTTGTTGTTATTTTTCAATTCTGAGGTTGTTGTTGAATTTGTTGGTGTTTTTCAATGTTGAGGTTGTTGTTGTTTTTCAATGCTGAGGTTGTTGTTGAATTTGTTGGTGTTTTTCAATGTTGAGGTTGTTGTTGAATTTGTTGGTGTTTTTCAATATTGAGGTTGCTGTTGTTTTTCAATCTTGAGGTTGTTGTTGAATTTGTTGGTGTTTTTCAATGTTGAGGTTGTTGTTGTTTTTCAATGTTGAGGTTGCTGTTGAATTTGTTGGTGTTTTTCAATGTTGAGGTTGTTGTTGAATTTGTTGGTGTTTTTCAATGTTGTGGATGTTGTTGAATTTGTTGGTGTTTTTCAATGTTGAGGTTGTTGTTGTTTTTCAATGTTGAGGTTATTGTTGAATTTGTTGTTGTTTTTCAATGTTGAGGTTGTTGTTGAATTTGATGGTGTTTTTCAATGTCGAGGTTGTTGTTGAATTTGTTGGTCTTTTTCAATGTTGAAGTTGTTGTTGAATTTGTTGGTGTTTTTTATGTTGAGGTTGTTGTTGTTTTTCAATGTTGAGGTTGTTGTTGAATTTGTTGGTGTTTTTAAATGTTGAGGTTGTTGTTGAATTTGCTGGTGTTTTTCGATGTTGAGGTTGTTGTTGTTTTTCAATGTTGAGGTTGTTGTTGAATTTGTTGGTGTTTTTCAATGTTGAGGTTGTTGTTGAATTTCTTGGTGTTTTCATTGTTGAGGTTGTTGTTGAATTTGTTGGTGTTTTTCAATGTTGAGGTTGTTGTTGAATTTGTTGGTGTTTTTCAATGTTGAGGTTGTTGTTATTTTTCAATTCTGAGGTTGTTGTTGAATTTGTTGGTGTTTTTGAATGTTGAGGTTGTTGTTGAATTTCTTGGTGTTTTTCAATGTTGAGGTTGTTGTTGTTTTTCAATGCTGAGGTTGTTCTTGAATTTGTTGGTGTTTTTGAATGTTGAGGTTGTTGTTGAATTTCTTGGTGTTTTTCAATGTGGAGGTTGTTGTTGTTTTTCAATGTTGAGGTTGTTGTTGTTTTTCAATGCTGAGGTTGTTCTTGAAATTGTTGGTGTTTTTGAATGTTGAGGTTGTTGTTGAATTTCTTGGTGTTTTTCAATGTTGAGGTTGTTGTTGTTTTTCAATGTTGAGGTTGTTGTTGAATTTGATGGTGTTTTTCAATGTTGAGGTTGTTGTTGTTTTTCAATGTTGAGGTTGTTGTTGAATTTGTTGGTGTTTTTCAATGTTGTGGTTGTTGTTGAATTTGTTGGCGTTTTTAAATGTTGAGGTTTATGTTGAATTTGTTGGTGTTTTTCAATGTTGGGGTTGTTGTTGAATTTGTTGGTGTTTTTCAATGTTGAGGTTGTTGTTGTTTTTCAATGTTGAGGTTGTTGTTGAATTTGTTGGTGTTTTTCAATGTTGACGTTGTTGTTGAATTTGTTGGTGTTTTTCAATGTTGAGGTTGTTGTTGTTTTTCAATGTTCAGGTTGTTGTTGAATTGGTTGGTGCTTTTCAATGTTGAGGTTGTTGTTGTTTTTCAATGTGGAGGTTGTTGTTGTTTTTCAATGTTGAGGTTGTTGTTGAATTTCTTGGTGTTTTCAATGTTGAGGTTGTTGTTGAATTTGTTGGTGTTTTTCAATGTTGAGGTTGTTGTTGTTTTTCAATTTTGAGGTTGTTGTTGTATTTGTTGGTGTTTTTCAATTTTGAGGTTGTTGTAGTTTTTCAATGTTGAGGTTGTTGTTGAATTTGTTGGTGTTTTTCAATGTTGAGGTTGTTGTTGTTTTTCAATGTTGAGGTTGTTGTTGTATTTGTTGTTGTTTTTCAATGTTGAGGTTATTGTTGAATTTGTTGTTGTTTTTCAATGTTGAGGTTGTTGTTGAATTTGATGGTGTTTTTCAATGTCGAGGTTGTTGTTGAATTTGTTGGTGTTTTTCAATGTTGAAGTTGTTGTTGAATTTGTTGGTGTTTTTTATGTTGAGGTTGTTGTTGTTTTTCAATGTTGAGGTTGTTGTTGAATTTGTTGGTGTTTTTAAATGTTGAGGTTGTTGTTGAATTTGTTGGTGTTTTTCAATGTCGAGGTTGTTGTTGAATTTGCTGGTGTTTTTCGATGTTGAGGTTGTTGTTGTTTTTCAATGTTGAGGTTGTTGTTGAATTTGTTGGTGTTTTTCAATGTTGAGGTTGTTGTTGAATTTCTTGGTGTTTTCATTGTTGAGGTTGTTGTTGAATTTGTTGGTGTTTTTCAATTTTGAGGTTGTTGTTGTTTTTCAATGTTGAGGTTGTTGTTGAATTTGTTGGTGTTTTTCAATGTTGAGGTTGTTGTTGTTTTTCAATGCTGAGGTTGTTGTTGAATTTGTTGGTGTTTTTGAATGTTGAGGTTGTTGTTGAATTTCTTGGTGTTTTTCAATGTTGAGGTTGTTGTTGTTTTTCAATGTTGAGGTTGTTGTTGAATTTGATGGTGTTTTTCAATGTTGAGGTTGTTGTTGTTTTTCAATGTTGAGGTTGTTGTTGAATTAGTTGGTGTTTTTCAATGTTGTGGTTGTTGTTGAATTTGTTGGCGTTTTAAAATGTTGAGGTTTATGTTGAATTTGTTGGTGTTTTTCAATGTTGGCGTTGTTGTTGAATTTGTTGGTGTTTTTCAATGTTGAGGTTGTTGTTGTTTTTCAATGTTGAGGTTGTTGTTGAATTGGTTGGTGTTTTTCAATGTTGAAGTTGTTGTTGAATTTGTTGGTGTTTTTCAATGTTGAGGTTGTTGTTGTTTTTCAATGTTCAGGTTGTTGCTGAATTGGTTGGTGCTTTTCAATGTTGAGGTTGTTGTTGTTTTTCAATGTGGAGGTTGTTGTTGTTTTTCAATGTTGAGGTTGATGTTGTTTTTCAATGCTGAGGTTGTTCTTGAATTTGTTGGTGTTTTTGAATGTTGAGGTTGTTGTTGAATTTCTTGGTGTTTTTCAATGTTGAGGTTGTTGTTGTTTTTCAATGTTGAGGTTGTTGTTGAATTTGATGGTGTTTTTCAATGTTGAGGTTGTTGTTGTTTTTCAATGTTGAGGTTGTTGTTGAATTTGTTGGTGTTTTTCAATGTTGTGGTTGTTGTTGAATTTGTTGGCGTTTTTAAATGTTGAGGTTTATGTTGAATTTGTTGGTGTTTTTCAATGTTGAGGTTGTTGTTGAATTTGTTGGTGTTTTTCAATGTTGACGTTGTTGTTGAATTTGTTGGTGTTTTTCAATGTTGAGGTTGTTGTTGTTTTTCAATGTTCAGGTTGTTGTTGAATTGGTTGGTGCTTTTCAATGTTGAGGTTGTTGATGTTTTTCAATGTGGAGGTTGTTGTTGTTTTTCAATGTTGAGGTTGTTGTTGAATTTCTTGGTGTTTTCAATGTTGAGGTTGTTGTTGAATTTGTTGGTGTTTTTCAATGTTGAGGTTGTTGTTGTTTTTCAATGTTGAGGTTGTTGTTGAATTTGTTGGTGTTTTTCAATGTTGAGGTTGTTGTTGTTTTTCAATGCTGAGGTTGTTGTTGAATTTGTTGGTGTTTTTGAATGTTGAGGTTGTTGTTGAATTTCTTGGTGTTTTTCAATGTTGAGGTTGTTGTTGTTTTTCAATGTTGAGGTTGTTGTTGAATTTGATGGTGTTTTTCAATGTTGAGGTTGTTGTTGTTTTTCAATGTTGAGGTTGTTGTTGAATTAGTTGGTGTTTTTCAATGTTGTGGTTGTTGTTGAATTTGTTGGCGTTTTAAAATGTTGAGGTTTATGTTGAATTTGTTGGTGTTTTTCAATGTTGGCGTTGTTGTTGAATTTGTTGGTGTTTTTCAATGTTGAGGTTGTTGTTGTTTTTCAATGTTGAGGTTGTTGTTGAATTGGTTGGTGTTTTTCAATGTTGAAGTTGTTGTTGAATTTGTTGGTGTTTTTCAATGTTGAGGTTGTTGTTGTTTTTCAATGTTCAGGTTGTTGCTGAATTGGTTGGTGCTTTTCAATGTTGAGGTTGTTGTTGTTTTTCAATGTGGAGGTTGTTGTTGTTTTTCAATGTTGAGGTTGATGTTGTTTTTCAATGCTGAGGTTGTTCTTGAATTTGTTGGTGTTTTTGAATGTTGAGGTTGTTGTTGAATTTCTTGGTGTTTTTCAATGTTGAGGTTGTTGTTGTTTTTCAATGTTGAGGTTGTTGTTGAATTTGATGGTGTTTTTCAATGTTGAGGTTGTTGTTGTTTTTCAATGTTGAGGTTGTTGTTGAATTTGTTGGTGTTTTTCAATGTTGTGGTTGTTATTGAATTTGTTGGCGTTTTTAAATGTTGAGGTTTATGTTGAATTTGTTGGTGTTTTTCAATGTTGGGGTTGTTGTTGAATTTGTTGGTGTTTTTCAATGTTGAGGTTGTTGTTGTTTTTCAATGTTGAGGTTGTTGTTGAATTTGTTGGTGTTTTTCAATGTTGACGTTGTTGTTGAATTTGTTGGTGTTTTTCAATGTTGAGGTTGTTGTTGTTTTTCAATGTTCAGGTTGTTGTTGAATTGGTTGGTGCTTTTCAATGTTGAGGTTGTTGATGTTTTTCAATGTGGAGGTTGTTGTTGTTTTTCAATGTTGAGGTTGTTGTTGAATTTCTTGGTGTTTTCAATGTTGAGGTTGTTGTTGAATTTGTTGGTGTTTTTCAATGTTGAGGTTGTTGTTGTTTTTCAATGTTGAGGTTGTTGTTGTATTTGTTGGTGTTTTTCAATTTTGAGGTTGTTGTAGTTTTTCAATGTTGAGGTTGTTGTTGAATTTGTTGGTGTTTTTCAATGTTGAGGTTGTTGTTGTTTTTCAATGTTGAGGTTGTTGTTGTATTTGTTGGTGTTTTTCAATTTTGAGGTTGTTGTAGTTTTTCAATGTTGAGGTTGTTGTTGAATTTGTTGGTGTTTTTCAATGTCGAGGTTGTTGTTGAATTTGTTGGTGTTTTTCAATGTTGAAGTTGTTGTTGAATTTGTTGGTGTTTTTCAATGTTGAGGTTGTTGTTGAATTTATTGGTGTTTTTAAATGTTGAGGTTGTTGTTGAATTTGTTGGTGTTTTTCAATGTTGAGGTTGTTGTTGTTTTTCAATGTTGAGGTTGTTGTTGAATTTGTTGGTGTTTTCCAATGTTGAGGTTGTTGTTGTTGTTCAATGTGGAGGTTGTTGTTGAATTTGTTGGCGTTTTTAAATGTTGAGGTTGTTGTTGAATTTGTTGGTGTTTTTCAATGTTGAGGTTGTTGCTGAATTTGATGGTGCTTTTCAATGTCGAGGTTGTTGTTGAATTTGTTGGTGTTTTTCAATGTTGAAGTTGTTGTTGTTTTTCAATGTTGAGGTTTTTGTTGAATTTGTTGGTGTTTTCCAATGTTGAGGTTGTTGTTGTTGTTCAATGTGGAGGTTGTTGTTGAATTTGTTGGCGTTTTTAAATGTTGAGGTTGTTGTCGAATTTGTTGGTGTTTTTCAATGTTGAGGTTGTTGCTGAATTTGATGGTGCTTTTCAATGTCGAGGTTGTTGTTGAATTTGTTGGTGTTTTTCAATGTTGAAGTTGTTGTTGAATTTGTTGGTGTTTTTTATGTTGAGGTTGTTTTTGTTTTTCAATGTTGAGGTTGTTGTTGAATTTGTTGGTGTTTTTCAATGTTGAGGTTGTTGTTGTTTTTCAATGTTGAGGTTGTTGTTATTTTTATATGTTGAGGTTGTTGTTGAATTTGTTGGTGTTTTTCAATGTTGAAGTTGTTGTTGAATTTGTTGGTGTTTTTCAATGTTGAGGTTGTTGTTGTTTTTCAATGTTGAGGTTGTTGTTGAATTTGTTGGTGTTTTTCAATGTTGAGGTTGTTGTTTTTCAATGCTGAGGTTGTTGTTGAATTTGTTGGTGTTTTTCAATGTTGAGGTTGTTGTTGAATTTGTTGGTGTTTTTCAATATTGAGGTTGCTGTTGTTTTTCAATCTTGAGGTTGTTGTTGAATTTGTTGGTGTTTTTCAATGTTGAGGTTGTTGTTGTTTTTCAATGTTGAGGTTGCTGTTGAATTTGTTGGTGTTTTTCAATGTTGAGGTTGTTGTTGAATTTGTTGGTGTTTTTCAATGTTGTGGATGTTGTTGAATTTGTTGGTGTTTTTCAATGTTGAGGTTGTTGTTGTTTTTCAATGTTGAGGTTATTGTTGAATTTGTTGTTGTTTTTCAATGTTGAGGTTGTTGTTGAATTTGATGGTGTTTTTCAATGTCGAGGTTGTTGTTGAATTTGTTGGTCTTTTTCAATGTTGAAGTTGTTGTTGAATTTGTTGGTGTTTTTTATGTTGAGGTTGTTGTTGTTTTTCAATGTTGAGGTTGTTGTTGAATTTGTTGGTGTTTTTAAATGTTGAGGTTGTTGTTGAATTTGCTGGTGTTTTTCGATGTTGAGGTTGTTGTTGTTTTTCAATGTTGAGGTTGTTGTTGAATTTGTTGGTGTTTTTCAATGTTGAGGTTGTTGTTGAATTTCTTGGTGTTTTCATTGTTGAGGTTGTTGTTGAATTTGTTGGTGTTTTTCAATGTTGAGGTTGTTGTTGAATTTGTTGGTGTTTTTCAATGTTGAGGTTGTTGTTATTTTTCAATTCTGAGGTTGTTGTTGAATTTGTTGGTGTTTTTCAATGTTGAGGTTGTTGTTGTTTTTCAATGCTGAGGTTGTTGTTGAATTTGTTGGTGTTTTTCAATGTTGAGGTTGTTGTTGAATTTGTTGGTGTTTTTCAATATTGAGGTTGCTGTTGTTTTTCAATCTTGAGGTTGTTGTTGAATTTGTTGGTGTTTTTCAATGTTGAGGTTCTTGTTGTTTTTCAATGTTGAGTTTGCTGTTGAATTTGTTGGTGTTTTTCAATGTTGAGGTTGTTGTTGAATTTGTTGGTGTTTTTCAATGTTGTGGATGTTGTTGAATTTGTTGGTGTTTTTCAATGTTGAGGTTGTTGTTGTTTTTCAATGTTGAGGTTATTGTTGAATTTGTTGTTGTTTTTCAATGTTGAGGTTGTTGTTGAATTTGATGGTGTTTTTCAATGTCGAGGTTGTTGTTGAATTTGTTGGTCTTTTTCAATGTTGAAGTTGTTGTTGAATTTGTTGGTGTTTTTTATGTTGAGGTTGTTGTTGTTTTTCAATGTTGAGGTTGTTGTTGAATTTGTTGGTGTTTTTAAATGTTGAGGTTGTTGTTGAATTTGCTGGTGTTTTTCGATGTTGAGGTTGTTGTTGTTTTTCAATGTTGAGGTTGTTGTTGAATTTGTTGGTGTTTTTCAATGTTGAGGTTGTTGTTGAATTTCTTGGTGTTTTCATTGTTGAGGTTGTTGTTGAATTTGTTGGTGTTTTTCAATGTTGAGGTTGTTGTTGAATTTGTTGGTGTTTTTCAATGTTGAGGTTGTTGTTATTTTTCAATTCTGAGGTTGTTGTTGAATTTGTTGGTGTTTTTGAATGTTGAGGTTGTTGTTGAATTTCTTGGTGTTTTTCAATGTTGAGGTTGTTGTTGTTTTTCAATGCTGAGGTTGTTGTTGAATTTGTTGGTGTTTTTCAATGTTGAGGTTGTTGTTGTTTTTCAATGTTGAGGTTGCTGTTGAATTTGTTGGTGTTTTTCAATGTTGAGGTTGTTGTTGAATTTGTTGGTGTTTTTCAATGTTGTGGATGTTGTTGAATTTGTTGGTGTTTTTCAATGTTGAGGTTGTTGTTGTTTTTCAATGTTGAGGTTATTGTTGAATTTGTTGTTGTTTTTCAATGTTGAG